>RXON01003036.1:0-146010 GCA_009667805.1 Leptobrachium leishanense
ATTACCTCAATTCCCAAATATTTTGTAGAAATTACTGAGCACCCAAAATAGTTGCTGGGAGTGAGAACACAAAGATTACAAGAATTCCCAGATATTTTGTAGAAATTAGACCCCCCCCCAGTAGCTGGTGGCAGACTGTCAGTAAGAACACACACTAACACAATATCAATCTCCTCTGAAATCTCCTCTCAAACACGTGCAGAAGCGCTGTGTGAAGCCTTATATTGTGTGCTGCGGGACTTAGCTATGTGAGCCCATGATTGGGCAAAATTTGCCCAATCAGGACTCTGAGCCGTGATTGGCATAGTGTTGAACCTGTCTTGCACCTGACCTGTGTTCAGGTGCAAGGCTGTAGCCAATTACAAGCTTCAGGCCAGTGGAAAAGTGCATTGTGGTCCATTGTGGTGCATTGTGGGCGAACATGCGGCGAACAGGCGGAAATGTTCGTAGTTCGCGAACAGGCGATGTTCGATGCGAACTCCGAACCGATCGAACCGAACAGCTAATCCCTAGTGTTGAAGGGGCAACTATACTTTGCTGCATTGTTTTTTACTGGGCTGGTGTGTTTTGGTTTGGCCAGGCCGGTCAGATTTGCCATTAACACCAGCTTTTTGCAGTTGCTAAAATTATGCGCGCAAAGGCTATGCGGTTATTACCGCTAATAGATTGTAATACCATCCTCGTACCAGCGCACATTCGCATTTGCGCTAACAATGTTGAGTATAGGACGCAAAAAGTACAGTAAGCTCGTGCAGGGTTTGCGCAGGTTCACCCACGTTAGACGATCGTGCGTAGTTGTTATGCTGACTTTAATACGCGATTCAGCGCAAATGGTTTTACCCCTCGCGTTAACTTTTTTTGCTCCGCCGCAAACGTTTGTGTGAAGATTGTAATATATATTTGTGTATAATATCAATTAACACTGCTCTAGTGCAGTGATCCCCAACCCTGGTCCTCAGGGCCCACTAACAGGCCAGGTTTGCCAGATATCTGAAGCACAGCACAGGTGATATGATTTGCTGTTCAGTAATTGAAGGATTCAGTCTGCATTTCTCCAAGGTAATCCTTAAAATCTGGCCTGTTAGTGGGCCCTGAGGGACAGGGTTGGGGACCACTGCTCTAGTGGATCACTAATCAACATGAGTGGTACTATTAGATAGAGATGCATAGGTGGTTGGACAATACATTTTGAAAAGGTGTTCTACAAGTGTGTTACTTCCAAGGATCAATGTCTTTTTTTCTTCTCTGTTCATAAAATTCCAGAAATGTAAAGAATAGGAGTCATTAAAGGTTGGTATTTCCTTCCAAACCTCATAATAGCTTTTCCATGAAGAATATAAAATTGGATACAGACGCTGAGGGTGAAAGTAGGTGATATTTCCACATCTGGCATCTTCCTTATTTTTAAATTTAGGCATCCCACATGTCTTTTTCAGAATTCGAGTCAAGAGTTGTGGACCTTGATATCCCCAGAAATCTCCTTTGTAACTTTTTACAAAGTCTTCCATACATTCCCAGGTAAAATTGTGACGGGGATCAAGTCCAAAAACAGTGTTGCTACAATAGCCTGCAGTTTCAGCTGCAAGAAAATTCTTATATGGAATGGGTCGCATTGCAATGACATCAGTGTCCATGTAAATTCCTCCGTATTTCCACATGGCGGCAAGTCTGAAACCATCTGCGCTTACGTGAATCCAATATCTTTCTTTAGCAGGATCAACCTACAAAGAGAATTTAAAACTGTATTAACCTCTTAGTGACCAGACTGTTTTACCATTATCTGTCCCAAAGTACCCACTTTTGTTTTTAAATTTCTGCTCTGTCTAGCTCTAATTTTTCTCTTACTCTATAACTGTACCCATACATGTTATATACATTTTTTCTCTTCATTAAATTGACTTTCTAAAGATACCACTGTTATCATATTGTATAATTTACTACAAAAAAAATTAAATATGATGAAAAAAATGGGGAAAAAGAAACAGTTTTTCAAACCTTGACCCCCAAAATCTCTTACGCATCTACAACCGCAAAAAGAGTTTTTCCTTGAAGTGATACCACCGCGTAACATCCAGCAAGAGAAATGAGTATAGGGCGTGAGAGTAGGGAAACTAAAGGACGCACCAAGTACATTCTTGGTCGTTAAGCTACCATTTTCATTGGACGTACCTGGCAAGCCCTTGGTCATTATGGAGTTAAACGAAAGCTATGTTATACTAGAAAGAAAGCATAAAACCATTATTCTGCTTGCCAGTATTAACGCTGGATTCCTTACATTCAAGAAAGATAGGAATACACAACATCTGTACCACTCTACATCCCAATGCTGGCTAATCACGTTCCTCTACTTATGGAAGGGGCTCTTAGCTGAGCAGCGCCCCTGGCTTCCTTCCCCACTTTCAGAGCTCACGTCTCTCACCAATAAAGGGGTTATTCAAAGAACACCGAATTGCACTGAACAGTGAATTTCCTCATACAGTGCAATTTCGAGCCAATTCAACTATTCAAAAAGCTGCAGTTCACCAAATATAGGCAAATTGCTAGCGAAATGTGGTGCAGTTTGGCGGCAGTGAACACTGAACATCCTATAGATTTCAATGTAAAAACTGTCCATGTTTCTCTTAAATATAAATTCAACGGTTTATTCTTTTCATTTGCAGCAAAAATTCTATTTATTTAAATTTGATAGGCATTTTTGGCGAAATTTTGTTTCCTGATTTTGGGCCATATTACAATCATCACCTGCAAGTTTTCCTTAGCGTCCCTGTTTTAGCATGACATTACGGTGCAGGTGCTAATCCAGCAGCCTGCACCGTAACACGGCACTAAGCCTTAGGATGCTCGAGGCAGCGCTAAGAGCCACTGTGAGCATGCCCTCCATGGAGTCCATAGGACTTCATAGAGGCTTCCACTGCCGGACCCATGACCTGCAGAATCTCGCCTCACAAGATCCGACAGGTCAGCTGAGTGATTTGCAGAGGCAGACTGGGGAACTTTTTCCCCAGTCTCTCTCTGCTCTCAGCGGCAAGAAGCTAATCAAGCCGCCATTCTCGTCGCGGGAGGAGAGTATGTGAGTATGTGATTTTTGCTGGTTTTTGTAGCTGGTGCTGACTGATTCTGCAGGAGTGGAATCAGTTAGCACCAGGTCCTAGCTGTGGTTAACTTTAGAGATAAACACAGTGGGGCGTAATTAGCATTAGGATTTTGTAATCCTAATGCTAATTAACATGTTGCGCTCCCCTTGTTAAGCATAGGGAGCGCAAAGTACAGTAAGCTCGCGCTTAAAAGCACAAGCTCTGAAAAGCTAACGGGTTTCTTAACCCATTAGCATTCAGATTGTAATATGCTTCATCCGTGCTAGGGCAACCAAAGCTAACGTCAACGCTCACAAAGCTGAGCGGTAACATTAGCGTTAAGTATGTAATATGGCCCTTTATTTTTTAAATGGTGTTTTTTTTTCTGCAACAGACCTTTTAATTGACAGTCATAAGACCTTATACAGTATATTATATCCAGGCATTTTCATGCAGTAGTTTTTGTTTAAACACCTTTATCTTTACCCGTTCGGCAGCTCGTCCGCATTCAGCGGTCTATTTGGTGGGTCATCGGCTGCATTCGGCAGCTTTCGGGTGTTCAGCGGTCTGTTTGGCGGTTTTCAGCAGATCGCCGTGTGCGTTCGGTGAGAAGCGGCTGCCTTCAGTGGGTTGATCGGTGGGTCGATTTGCTGCACTTTGGGGACCCTATGATGAATGTTGAACTCACCACATGGTTGGCAAATTTAACTTTCCGAAGTGCGGCGAATGTGAGAGCACCAAAATGTCGGTGACATTTCGGTGCTCTCTGAATAACCCTGTAAAAGTCACTGTAATGTCTAGGCCAGGACTGTCAAAAATCACATGTTCCCCCAGATGTTGATCTCTACAATTCCCAGAATTCTTTCAATGTAATAGATAGTAATGTAATAGATAGTAATGGAATCATGGGAGTTGTAGTTAAGAAAGATTTGGAGGCCAGAGTTTGACACCCTGGTCTAGGCCATAACTGAATTTTACACAACGGCAGCAAAACGTTTTTTTATCCCAAAATAATATTCTGGACAAGCAATGGCTTTACTAAGAGTATTTCTGTCACTCCTACCTAGGACTAGTGATGGGCCGAACACCCCCGTGTTAGGTTCGCATTCGAACATTTGAAAAAGTTCGGATTCGAACGCGATCACGATTCGAACTCAATGGGTCTCGAACGTTCGATTTTTAGAGTGCTCTCCAAAAGGGCATATATGCAAGATATTGGCCACAAAATGTGTATGAGGGTCCGGGTAGTGCCCTGGGGGACAGGAAACAAGAAAAAAAAATTAAAAAAAGTTTTTTTAAAGGAACCCTGATTTTTCCATGACCTAAAGGTTAAGAATAAAAACGATAAATTCCTTCAAATATCGTGCCTAGGAGGTCCCCATAACCTGCCTGTAAAGTGGCGGATTTATAGGATGTATAGAAACACTTAAAAACAAAAAAATTACATTTCAAATGAGGGTAAATGGTTTTCCTTTAGTCTATTCATAAACAACTGCTTGGGGCGGCAGCCTGTATGAAAAGAGGAGACGTTTTAGGACATGCAGAACAAATTTAGTGATTTTTGTTGGCTAAATTATGGTGAAACTTATGCAGGCTTTGGATGAAAGTAACAACAGGTGCATTAAAATTGGACCTTTGGTGCCAGCTAGTGCCTTTACACCGTAAACCCTCTGAGGTATTGTGGAAGAGTGCAGGGGTGGACTCTGCATTCAAATATTAAAATGATTGGAATCTGGTACACGCGTCATTGCACCCAAATATTGGGCCTTTGGTGCCAGCATCAGGGGAGTGATAGCTGCTGATCCAGGACTAATTCATTTTTATAAATGTCAGCCGGTCTACAGAGTCGGGGGACAGACGTACTCTTCTGAGGTTCAAAAAATTTGTATGATATCAATCTGGCACAGGCGTCAGTGCAGCCAAATATTGTGCCTTTCATGGCAGTAAGTGCCTTCACAACGTAACCCTTTTGTGGTATCGTGGAAGAGTTAAGTGCTGGAGGTTTTGTGAATGCAGAAGACATCCCCGATCTATTCCGTTACGTCAGCATCAGGGGATTGATAGCTGCTGATTCAGGACCGATTCATTTTTATAAATGTCAGCCGGTCTACAGAGTCGGTGGACAGACGCACTCTTTTGTCTGTGACAAAACCTCCAGCGGCACTGAACGTCCTTTCAGAAAGTACGCTGGATGAGGGCAACCTAGTAGCTGCATAGTATATTGGCTAAGTTCTGGGCAGTGATCCAATCTTAACACCCAGTAAGCCAGTGGATCGTCTGCTGTTAAGGTATCCAGGTCTGCCCTTGCCCCTAGGTAGTATTGCACCATATGGTGAAGATGCTGGCAATGGGTGCCTACATTTGACGTCCCTGGGCGTCGTGGAGTAAAAAAATTGGAAAAGGCATCAGTCAAGCGCCCCCCTTCACCGCTCTTCCTCTGATCATCCGCAGCCTCACAAGCACCTGTGTCATCACTTGGTTACCTACCAGTGCCTGGAAAGGTGTTATACAAGTGTCGCTTTAGAACGTCCTCAAGTTCTTTCATCCTGTCCTCCCTCTGTGAGGGCAGGATGAGCTCTGCAACCTTACCCTTGTATCGTGGATCAAGAAGGGTTGCCAACCATTAATGATCCCTCTCCTTGATAGCACGAATCCTGGGGTCCTTGAGCAGGCTTTGTAGGATAAGGGAGCCCATGCAGCGTAGGTTGGAGGTGGCATTAGAGTCTGAGGATGACTGTATCGTGCACTACCTCCTCCCAGCCACGTACTAGTCCTTCGTTTCTGGGGACACAAAACCCTCCCTTGAGGAATCCCCACCTTCAATGCCCCCGCAACTTAAATATTCCTCCTCCTCATCCTCCTCATCCTCCTCCTGTCTGCGGAAAGACTGGGGCCTTGAGAGCTAGGGAAATCCTCCTCTTCCTCCCGCTGCTCTGCCTCTAGTGCCACACCTATAATTCCCCACCGAGTGCGCTCCAGCAGGAACACTAAAGTAATTGTGTCACTGATGTATGTACTGTCCCTGCTCACCATCCTCTTGACTCCTCAAATGGTGACAGTACAGTGCATGATCCTTGATCATCAGCCACTGCGGGAGGGGGGGGAAACCAAATTGACCTGAACCAGTCCTTGTGACATACTCACACAGGTACTCGTTGATGGCCCTCTGCTGCTTGTGCAGATGCTGCAGCATTGCCAATGTCGAGTTCCACCTGGTGGGCATGTCACAGATCAGACGGTTTGTGGGAAGGTGGAATTCTCTTTGAATTTCTGCCAGGCAAACACTTTCTGGGAATGACCATCTGAACTGGCTGCAGACTTTTCTGGTCTGGCTGAGAAGCTCTGACAGCCCTGGGTACCTGGTTAGGAAACGCTGTACCACCAGATTTAGGATGTGTGCTAGCATGGTACATGCGTCAACTTACCCAGGCATAGGACAGAGAGAAGGTTGCTGCCATTATCACAGACGACCATTCCCAGTTCAAGCTAGCGCGGTGTTAACCATCTCTGCACCTGCCCCTGCAGAGCTGACAGAATTTCTGGCCCAGTGTGGCTCCTGTCCCCTAAACAAACCAGCTCAAGCAAAGTATGGCATCATTTTCCTTGCCAATATATCAAGGGGGTATCCCAAATGATTATTGAGCCAAGAAGTGTCTAGACTTAACCAACAGAAAACACCTCAGAGGCGTCATAATCAGAAACATGGGAGAATTCCATTTGTGTCCAAATATGGGACTCACACACTGTCACGGATCCCCCTGATACTAGAGTGGTGGTCCCTATACGCAGGACACTCTCTACCCTTCCGATCCTTAGAGTGGTCGGCACGACTAGACAGACTACAAGAATGGCAGTACAGAGCACGTACAAGAGAGACGTCACGGATCCCTCTGCTTTATCTGACTAGTGGTCTCTAGACACAGAACAGTCTCTACCCTTCCGATCCTTAGAGTGGTCGGCACGACTAGACAGACACAGAATGATACACAAGAAATTAGAATAATTAGCTCTTCCCAAGACCCTAACAACACAAGGGGTAGTCTGATGTGTGCTTAGGGTGCCACACAGACTGACCTCAATACCAGAATTAGAAGAGTTGATGCCAATACCAGGGTTATGCACAGAATGGTTGTTCGCCAATGCCAGGGATCATACACAGAGTGGTTCGTTCGCCAATGCCAGGGGTCATACACAGAATCGTTAGTTTGCCAATGCCAAGGGGTCGATACACAGAATAGTCGTTTGCCAATGCCAAGGGGTCGATACACAGAATAGTCGTTTGCCAATGCCAAGGGGTCATACACAGAATAGTCGTTTGCCAATGCCAAGGGGTCAATACACAGAATAGTCGTTTGCCAATGCCAAGGGGTCAATACACAGAATAGTCGTTAGCCAAATATGCAAGAGCTCTGCGGGAAGTAACTACCACGTCAGGGCACCGGCATTTCTGAGAGCCTGGGCTTTAAACCCGGCGGGTCCGCGTCAGCCCGCCAGGCCCCGCCCCCGGCTTCCCCACGTGTGCGGAAGCGACCGCAATATCATTCGGCGCCTGGCCAGCGAGCAGCGAGGAAGCTGCTGCCAGGCGCCGGGGTGCGGAGGCCACCGTGACAGAACCCCCCCTCCACGGGCGGCCACTGGACGACCCCCAGGGGCGCGGGGATGAGCCAAATAGAAAGCCCTCACCAACCGAGGAGCATGAACCTCAGTAGCCGGAAGCCAAGAGCGATCCTCCGGGCCGTAGCCCACCCAGTCAACCAAGTACTGAAGGACCCCCCTAGAAACCCTGGCGTCCAGAATGGCCTCAACTTCAAACTCCTCCTCGCCCTCCACAGAGACCGGAGGAGGGGGGACACGGGCCCTGGTGTACCGATTACACAAAAGTGGTTTCAAAAGGCTCACGTGAAACACATTGTGTATCTTGATATGGGAGGGCAGAGCCAAAGCATAGGAGACCGGATTGATTCGCCGCAGAACCTTATAGGGGCCTATGTATCTGGGTGCCAGTTTCATGGAGGGTACTAAAAGCTTAATGTTCCGTGAAGAAAGCCAAACCCTGTCCCCAACTTGATACACGGGTGCCGGCCTCCTGTGTCTGTCGGCTTTGATCTTCTGGGTAACACTACTATCCTCCAGTGCCCGTTTAACCCTTCCCCAGGTTTCTTTCAATGACACTAAATGCTCATCCAGAGCAGGAATCGTGGTATCAGGAAACGTAGCCGGGAGCACGGGAGGATCAAAACCGTAAACAGTGAAGAAGGGGGAACGTCCTGTGGCTTCGCTTACTGCACTGTTCAAGGCATACTCTGCCCACGGTATCAGGTCTGACCAGTTATCTTGTCGTTCGGATATAAAGCACCTGAGATATTTTTCTATATTTTGGTTGGCTCGTTCCGCCGCCCCGTTGGTCTGGGGGTGATAGGCCGAAGAGAAGGATAGGTCTATCCCCACACTCTTGCAAAACCCTTTCCAGAATCTGGAGACGAATTGGGTCCCCCTATCCGAGACAATCCCAAGAGGAATACCGTGTAAGCGGACCACATTGGAAACAAAAATGGGCACCAGTTCGGCTGCCGAAGGAAGTTTCCGAAGAGGAACATAGTGACCCATTTTGGAGAATCGATCTATGACCGTGAGTATTACAGTATTCCCTCTAGACTCAGGTAACTCTACTATAAAATCCATAGCTAAATGCGACCATGGTCGTTCGGGGATTGGCAGAGGCTGGAGTAAACCAATAGGCGCTGTTTTGGGACTTTTATGTCTTGTGCACACTTCACACACGGTTATGTAATCTTTAACGTCACGGCGCACCGTGGGCCACCAAAGGAGTTTACGTATACTAGACACTGTTTTGGTGATCCCCATGTGCCCAGAGATTTTGTTATCATGATACAGTTTTAATACCTCTTCCTTTCGTTCTCAGGTACAAAGAGTTTCGCAGGAGGTCTCCCCCCAGGAGCTGTGCCCTGGGCGGTCTGCAATCTTAACATTAGAGGAGACGAGACACTAATCGTGGTAAGTGCTATAATCCTTTCCTGGGGTACAATGGGATGCTGATCTTGGATGTTATGTTCGTATGACTCGTACTGTCTTGACAATGCGTCTGCTTTAATGTTTCTCGACCCAGGTCTGTATGTGAGGACGAAATTAAAGCTGGAAAGAAACAATGACCATCTCGCTTGCCTGGCATTCAACCGTTTAGCGTCTCCAATGTACGTGAGATTCTTATGATCGGTTATGATGACAATGGGGTCCCTAGACCCCTCTAATAAGTATCTCCATTCCGTCAAGGCTGCAATAACTGCTAACAATTCTCTATTTCCGATATCATAGTTCCTCTCTGCCGGGGACAACTTTCCGGGAATAGAAGCCGCATGGATGCAAGGGCTTGTCGGGTGCCTCCCTTTGGGACAAGACTGCACCAAGACCTAGCTCGGAGGCGTCAACTTCAACCTGGAAAGGCAGAGCCGGATCAGGATGTCGGAGAACAGGGGCAGTGGTGAATGCCTGTTTAAGTGCCTCAAAGGCTTGACTGGCCTGGGGTGTCCACTTCTGATTCACCACCCCCTTTTTAGTCATAGCCGTGAGGGGAGCTATCAAGGCCGAAAATTTTTTAATGAACCTCCGGTAGTAGTTAGTAAACCCCAAAAACCTCTGGATGGCTTTAAGCCCTTGGGGTAAAGGCCAGTCAAGAATCGCTGAGAGTTTTTTAGGATCCATTTGGAAACCTTCAGGGGTTATTATATACCCAAGGAAGTGCACTGTCTCTATGTCGAATAAGCATTTCTCTAGCTTACAATATAACCCAGCCCTCAATAGTCTCTTCAACACTTCTCTCACGTGGGCGTGATGAGTCTCCTTATCAGGAGAGTATATCAGGATGTCGTCCAGATATACTATAACGAACGTTTGCAGAAAGTCCCTTAGGGTGTCGTTTATGAGGTCCTGGAAAACGGCTGGCGCATTGCATAACCCAAAGGGCATCACCAGGTATTCATAATGCCCGCTACGTGTATTAAAAGCCGTTTTCCATTCGTGCCCCTTCTTAACCCTGACCAGGTTGTACGCTCCGCGTAAATCAAGTTTCGTATAAATACGGGCCCCTTTTAAACGGTCGAACAATTCTGTTATAAGAGGTATTGGATATGCATTTCTTATGGTAATCCTATTTAAACCTCTATAATCGATGCAAGGTCGCAGGTCACCCTCTTTTTTGGAAACGAAAAAGAAACCTGCTCCTGCTGGAGAGGAGGATCGTCTGATGAATCCTCGCTCTAGATTCTCCCTTATATATTCCTCCATAATGTCATTTTCCCTTTGAGACAAAGGGTATACGTGTCCTCTAGGAGGCATAGTACCAGGGAGTAACTCTATAGCACAGTCATAAGGACGATGCGGTGGTAGGACCTCAGTCCTGGTTTTAGAGAACACCTCCTTTAGCGCCATATAACATTCTGGGACTTCAGTGGACAAAGGAGGTGCTGTGGCAATGTTGAGACTACCAATCACATTAACCCTGCCCAGGCACTTTGACTGGCAACTAGGACCCCAACACATTATATCTCGCTGGGCCCAGTCAATCACCGGGTTATGTTCTGTCAACCATGGGAACCCTAGAACGACAGGACATGAGGGAGAGTCGATAACCTGGAATCGTATGGTTTCACAGTGCAGAACTCCTGTAGTCATGCACACATCGATAGTGTCGTGTGTGATATGGGGACATGACAGGGGTTTCCCGTCTATGGCTTCTACCATAAGAGGCCTCTCCTTTAGAACCAGAGGTAAGAGGTGGTTGGCAGCAAAACATCTATCCATAAAATTACCTGAGGCCCCAGAGTCTAGGAATGCCTCAGTCTCGAGGTGAACCCCCTCCCAGGTGAGGGAGATGGGTAACAGAATCAGAGTTTTTTTTTTTTCATCATCCACAAAGGAGGCATACAGAGAACCAATAACCTGGGTATTACTTGTCTTTTGACCTGATTTGCCACTCTCACCCCTGCTACCCCTGGGTCTCTGAGGACATTGAAGGCGGAAATGATCTGCCCCGGCACAATAAAAACAGAGCCCCCTTTCTCTCCGGTGAGCTCTCTCTGCCTCTGAAATACCCGTTTTACCTATCTGCATAGGTTCAATGGCAGGTACATCGGTCTTAACGGTCTCCAGGTTACCTGATGCAGTGGTATGCCTGGGTACTAAGGGTAAAGGAGGTAGGACCCTTCTGGGTCTGTCTCTGGTGTGTCTCCTTTCCCTGATTTGATCGTCCATGGCGATGCAGAAATCAACCAAATGATCCAGATGTTCTGGTAATTTTAAGGGAGCCAATTCAAACATAACGCCTCGTTCAGACCTTCGGTAAAGGCCAGGGTTAAAACGTCGTTCGGCCAGTGTACCTCAGAAGACAAAGTCTTAAATTCTATGGCATAGTCGGAAACCCTCCTATTACCTTGTTTAATGTGAAACAGGGATCTACCCGCATTGGTAGCCCGTCTAGAGGGATCAAAAGTACGCTTTAACTCGGAGGTAAAACCCTCATAGTCATATATGATGGGTTTTTGTTCTCCCACAAGGGCGTGGCCCATAATAAAGCTTTTTCGGTCAAGTGATTAATCAGATAGCCTACTTTGGCTTTATCAGACATACAGGACCCGGGATTGTTTTCGAATAAGATCTCGAGTTGGGTCAGAAAGCCCCGGCATAAGTTCGGTGTTCCGTCATAACGTACGGGTGCCTTCATACTGAGCCTACAACCCTCGAGAGCGGCCGAACTGACCCTAGGCACTACTGGGTCTGGCGGGCTTGCAGTACCAGAACTGGATCGGTTTAGCAGGGTTTGCAGGGCAAGGGCAATCTGGTCCATTCTATGGTCCTGCTCTTCTTGTCTGGCTGAAATACGTGTCAACTGATTAGAGAGGTCTGCGGGATCCATGGCCCTGACGTAATGTCACGGATCCCCCTGATACTAGAGTGGTGGTCCCTATACGCAGGACACTCTCTACCCTTCCGATCCTTAGAGTGGTCGGCACGACTAGACAGACTACAAGAATGGCAGTACAGAGCACGTACAAGAGAGACGTCACGGATCCCTCTGCTTTATCTGACTAGTGGTCTCTAGACACAGAACAGTCTCTACCCTTCCGATCCTTAGAGTGGTCGGCACGACTAGACAGACACAGAATGATACACAAGAAATTAGAATAATTAGCTCTTCCCAAGACCCTAACAACACAAGGGGTAGTCTGATGTGTGCTTAGGGTGCCACACAGACTGACCTCAATACCAGAATTAGAAGAGTTGATGCCAATACCAGGGTTATGCACAGAATGGTTCGTTCGCCAATGCCAGGGATCATACACAGAGTGGTTCGTTCGCCAATGCCAGGGGTCATACACAGAATCGTTAGTTTGCCAATGCCAAGGGGTCGATACACAGAATAGTCGTTTGCCAATGCCAAGGGGTCGATACACAGAATAGTCGTTTGCCAATGCCAAGGGGTCGATACACAGAATAGTCGTTTGCCAATGCCAAGGGGTCAATACACAGAATAGTCGTTTGCCAATGCCAAGGGGTCAATACACAGAATAGTCGTTAGCCAAATATGCAAGAGCTCTGCGGGAAGTAACTACCACGTCAGGGCACCGGCATGTCTGAGAGCCTGGGCTTTAAACCCGGCGGGTCCGCGTCAGCCCGCCAGGCCCCGCCCCCCGGCTTCCCCACGTGTGCGGAAGCGACCGCAATATCATTCGGCGCCTGGCCAGCGAGCAGCGAGGAAGCTGCTGCCAGGCGCCGGGGTGCGGAGGCCACCGTGACACACACAACAAGTTAAGAATATCTTATGTAAATATTGGTATATTTTGAGGGATGCATATCCTATGATACCAGAGTTTCAAACTACTCCACTAATGTCTCACAAGAGAGGGAGATCATTTAGAGAGATGTTAGTAAGGGCGGAATTTAAACATGATACAGGTAGAGGTCCATTCTTTGGGAAACCGAAGAATTGGACTTTTCCATGTCTCAATTGTTCATGCTGCAATGCAGTCATACGTGGTGAGTCTTTCTCACACCCCCATTCAGGGAAGAAATTTAAAATCAAGGGGTACTTTACCTGTAATTCCACTTATGTGGTTTACTTATTAAAGTGCCCATGTGGTTTGATCTACGTGGGCGAGACCACACAAAACGTTAAGAATCGGTTTATCAAACATAGATCAGACATTAGAACAAGAAAAACTGAACTTCCAATTCCAGAACATTTTCTATCTAGTGGACTTGAAATTTCACAGCTGCGTTATCAAGTTATTGATGAGGTACCCAAATCAACACGAGGTCACCTTAATACTCTCTCCCCCATGGCCTCAATAGAGAGGCAGACTTTTCACCGTTTTTGTAATTATATTCTGCTTTTTCTTGGACACATGCGACTGTATATATATATATATATATTGTATATATATATATATATATATATAATTATATATATATATAATATATATATATGTATTTATATTTTTACATGTTTTCTTTTATAAAGTGTACAATTAAAATGTGTTTTATTGTTCCTCTTTTCACAGATATAAAAGAGGGGGAAAGGAATTATTTTGTTGTAGCTGTAATAGTAAGCTATTATTTTTTCTAAAATTTCTATCAATTTCATCATTGGCGAACTCCTGTCCATTATCTGGTATACTGATGAAGCTTGCAGCCTGAGCAAGCGAAACGCGTTTCGGAAATCGGAAATTGGAGCCTATATTATTTTATTCCTATCAATTTTATTTGTAATAAAACCCCTTTGTTATTCATCTTGCTGATACTGACTACATCCAATTATTGGGAATCCTGTGCAAAGGTGGGACCATCCTTAAGTGGTCCAAAGCCCATTTACTGAGCCACTCATCGGGAGGCTCATAAATTCGTGAGTAGATTGGTGTACAATATATTACCATCTGTCTCCCATTGGTATTGTGCCTTGTGCTGTCCTTTATCTCTTTACCGAGGTTTCAAGTATGTACCATCCGACTACATCAAGTTACAACCTGATTGATGGGAGAAGCCCCCCATAGAGGCTTAAAAGTGAACACAAATGAGCCTACAGGCTCTTTGTTTGTGAGTGATTCTCTCTTATTTCTGTGTATATTGATCTATGTGTATAACAATACTGCGCAATTAGTTGATTCTCTTTTTTATAGTGATCACATACTGATCAATTAAGAAATTGTGACATCAACTGAACAAATTCCTATCGAGATCCATCCTTGTGCTCCCTTGCAATTAAGTTTGTATTTTTTTTTCCATTATCTGGTATATACTATAGTTAATATATGAATAATAATTATTTTTGCAATAAAGGTGATGTGAATTAATGTGTTAATAAAACAACCAGTTTATGGACATATATGTTTTTAATCACTGGGTTAGTATGCACAGACCGTTTGCAATAATTGATTGATTGTTTGTTAATTGATCTGTGATGCTATTTATTTCCTGTTCAATGACATTTTTGAATTAGGCTTGACAAAGACCAGTTGTGGGTCGAAACGTCGTTGTTACTTGGTTTTGGAATAAATCCACTTGGATTAATGTTGTGGTATCCAGAGTTTATTTTATTGTTTTGAGTATTAGGGCTGCACAGCAAGAGACCTCTACTCCGTTGACCCACCAAGGGGGATGGTGCCTAAGCCTATATTTTTACATGCCTATTTACTGTCAGGTTTTTTCCTTAATATAGGAGTTGAAGCCAGGATTTATAATTGGCATTTAAGACTAAAATACATATCCAATGATTTGCACTTCAATACTCTCACTAATGTTGTACAGTTTTCCTGACACAAGCTGTGTCCAGTACATCTCCTACAAGATGTATTATTTTGGTCTCCTCTGCAGCATTGTCTTACATTACTGGTCAAATAACTTATGAGTAGGGATGAGCTGAACACCCCAAGTTCAGTTCGCATTCGAACTCAAACTTTTCAAAAGTTCGAATTCGAACTCGAACACAAACTCAATACAGGTCAATGGGACTCAAAATTCGATTTTTAGAGTGCCCTCCAAGAGGGCATATAGGCTAGATATTTGCCATAAAAGGTGTATGGGGGTCCGGGTAGTGCCCTGGGGGACAGGAAACAAGGACAAAAAGTTAAAAAAACGTTTTTAAAGGGACAGTGAGTTTTCCATGAAATAAGGGTTAAAAATAAAAACGAAAAATTCCTTCAAATATCGTGCCTAGGAGGTCCCCATAACCTGCCCGTGAAGTGGCGGATTTCAAGGATGTATAGAAACATTTAAAAACAAAAAAAATGACGTTTCAAATTACGGTAAATGCTTTTCCTTTAATCTATTCATAAACAACTGCTTGGGGCGGCAGCCTGTATGAAAAGACATTTTAGGACGCGCAGAAAAAGTTTAGTGATTTTTTTTGGCTAAATTATGGTGAAACTTATGCAGGCTTTGGATGAAAGTAACAATAGGTGCTTTAAAATTGGGCCTTTAGCGTCTATAACAGTGCCGTCACACAGTAACCCCTCTGAGGATATGAATCTGGTACAGGCGTCAGTGGCAGTGCACCCAAATATTGTGCTTTTGGTGCCAGGCCAGCAAGTGCCATCATACAATAACCCCTCTGTGGTATTGTGGAAGAGTGCAGGGGTGGACCATGCGGTCCTATATTAAAAAGATATGAATCTGGTAAAGGCGTCAGTGCACCTAGATATTGTGCTTTTGGTGCCAGGCCAGGAAGTGCATTCATACAGTAACCCCTCTGTAGTATTGTGGAAGAGTGCAGGGTTGGACCCTGTGGTTCAAAAAATTAAAATGATATAAATGTGGCACAAGCGTCAGTGTAGCCAAATATTGTGCCTTTCATGGCAGCAAGTGCATTCACACCGTATCCCTTTTGTGGTATTGTGGAAGAGTTCAGTGCTGGAGGTTTTGTGAATGCAGAAGACATCCCCGATCTATTACGTTACGTCAGCATCAGGGGATTGATAGCTGCTGATCCAGGACTGATTCATTTTTATAAATGTCAGCCGGTCTACAGAGTCGGTGGACAAACGCACTCTTTTGTCTGTGACAAAACCTCCAGCGGCACTGAACGTCCTTTCAGAAAGCATGCTAGATGAAGGGCAACCTAGTAGCTGCATAGCATATTGGCTAAGTTCTGGCCAGTGATCCAATCTCAACACCCAGTAAGCCAGTGGATCACCTGCTGGAAAGGTATCCAGGTCTGCCCTTGCCCCTAGGTAGTCCTGCACCATATGGTGAAGACGCAGGCAATGGGTGCCTACATTTAATGTCCCTGGGCATCGTGGACTAAATCATTTTAAAAAAAGCATCAGTCAAGCGGCCCCGGTCTTCACCACTATTCCTCTGATCATCATCCACAGCCTCAGAAGCACCTGTGTCATCACTTGATAACCTACCAGTGCCTGGAAAGGAGTTACACAAGTGTCGCTTTAAAGCGTCTTAAAGTTTTTTCATCCTGTGCTCCCTCTGTGCGGGCAGGATGAGCTCTACAACTTTACCCTTGTATCGTGGATCAAGAAGTGTTGCCAACCAGTAATGATCTCTCTCCTTGATAGCACAAATCCTGGGGTCCTTTAGCAGGCTTTGCATAATAAGGGAGCCCATGCAGCATAGGTTGGAGGTGGCATTAGTTTCCGAGTCTTCCTGGTCAATGAGAAGGATGACCCCATCGTGCACTTCCTCCTCCCAGCCACGTACTAGTCCTTGGGTTTCTGGGCACACAAAACCCTCCCTTGAGGAATCCCCACCTTCAATGCCCCCACTACTTAAATATTCCTCCTCCAGCAGGAACACTAAAGGAATTGTGTCACTGATGCATGCACTGTCCCTGCTCACCATCCTCGTTGCCTCTTTCAAATGGTGACAATACAGTGCATGCATTCTTGATCATCAGCCACTGCGGGGGGGGGGGGAAACAAGTTGACCTGAACCTGTCCTTGTGCCATACTCACACAGGTACTCGATGATGGCACTCTGCTGCTTGTGCAGTTGCTGCATCATTGCTAATGTCGAGTTCCACCTGGTGGGCATGTCACAGATCAGACGGTTTGTGGGAAGGTGAAATGCTCTTTGAATTTCTGCCAGGCGAACACTTGCTGGGAATGACCGTCTGAAGTGGCTGCCGACTTTTCTGGCCTGGCTGAGAAGCTCTGCCAGCCCTGGGTACCTGGTTAGGAAATGCTGTACCACCAGATTTAGGACGTGTGCTAGACATGGTACATGCGTCAACTTACCCTGGCGTAGGACAGAGAGAAGGTTGCTGCCATTATCACAGACGACCATTCCCAGTTCAAGCTGGCGTGGTGTTAACCATCTCTGCACCTGCCCCTGCAGAGCTGACAGAATTTATGGCCCGGTGTGGCTCCTGTCCCCTAAACGAACCAACTCAAGCACAGTATGGCATCTTTTTGCTTGAGCCATTGCATAGCCCCTGTCAGGTGTTGGTTTAACTGCCACTTCACCAGAGACACAGGAGGAGGAGGAGGAAGAGGAAGAGGTGGTGGTAGAGCAGACAGACCTCATACAAGCAGCTTTCTGGAGGCGTGGTGGATGAACAAGCTCCAGCAATGAGCCCCGCCTTGGATCCCTCCCAGTTGCAATCAGAGTTACCCAGTGTGCCGTGAAGGAAATGTAACGACCCTGTCCATGCTTGCTGGACCACGTGTCTAAAGTCACATGCACCTTGCTGCTGACTGCCTTTCCCAATGACTCGATAACATTGTCTTCCACGTGCTGGTATAGTGCTGGAATGGCCTTCCGTGAAAAGTAATGGTGTTTTGGAACATGCCACTGTGGTACAGCGCATTCAGCAAATTCACGGAAGGGATCAGAGTCCACCAGCTGGAAAGGCAGTAGCTGCAATGCGAGTAATTTTGCTAAGCTGGCATTTAGACGCTGTGCTTGGGGATGGTTGGGACTATATTTTTTCTTACGCTGCAGCAGCTGGGGCAATGTAATCTGACTGCATAAATCTTCAGCTGATGGGATGCTGTCACATTGTGAGGAAGGACCTGGTACATCCATTACTGTAGCATCATCCCTGTCAGTGGAGGTTGTAGCAGGCAATGACATGGCAGGACATACAGTGGGGGTAGAGACATATGAGGAGGACCTACGCAAAGTTTTGCGCCAACGGGATGTGTGGCAGGTGGTCATCTGTCGCCACAAGCACGTGGTACGCAAGCGTCCGGTGTCTTTCCCACGCTTGAGCCATGCCAGCAGAGTTCCTGGATGTGTGCTTTGAGACAACAGCGCTCTGCACCTGAGCAGCTCTGAAATCTGATGCCTTGGACTGGCTAGTGCTACAGTTGGTCATAGAGGATGTTTTGCTTCGTGTTTGTTGTGCCTCTTCCCCTTCACTTGATTCCCCTGTTCGATCAGGCACCCAGGTGGAGTCAGTGACCTCATCATCATTGTCATCACCCCCTATCTCCTCATCACCGGAGCCAACTTGTCAGTATGCTGCAGCTGCTGGGGCAACATGAGTGCCAGTTATTTGTGTGTCATCACTGGCATTCCCTTCCTCTAGGTTGATTATACTCCCTTCCTCAACCTCAGAGATTGAATCAGAGCACTGTACTTGCTGTGCATCCTCAAGCAGCATTTCACTCTCATTGTAGTCAAACAATTCAGCTGACTCCTCCGTGTGTGATAGGGAGGCTACGACAGGAGTAGCTGTGGACATGGAGGCTGCATTAGATGCTTTGTAAGCTGAGGTGTACTGTACAGCACTACAATCTTGGCTGGCAGAGGACTCGGAGGATGAGGATGGCCTGGTTAGCCAATCCACCAAATCCTCTGTATGTTGCTGCTGCTTAAGAAGACGGCCAGCACCAGTTAGAAAGGACAAGCGTGCCCCTGCAGAGGATGCACCACGTCCACCACGACCAGAGGCACAGCCTCCCGACACAGAGGCTGCTTGCCCTCTTATCTGTGTCTGGGAGCGTCTGCCTATCCCTTTTGGTCTTTCTGACATGGTGAGTGATATATAGATTAAATATATACAGAACTCTGATTCAACTCTGGTATAAAGATTAAAGATTTCCAGAACCCTGATAGCTGGCAGCCAGCGACAAGACACAGATTACAATTCCCAGAAACCTCCTATAAGTCAGTGAGATGCCCTGATGGGTGCCAGTGACATGACACAGATTAGAACAATTCCCAGATATTCTGGAAAAATTACTGACCCCCCAAAATACTTGGTGGCAGCCAGTGAGAACACAGATTACCTCAATTCCCAAATACTTTGTAGAAATTACTGTCCCCCAAAATACTGCGTGGCAGTGACAAGACACAGATCACCTCAATTCACAAATATTTTGTAGAAATTACTGACCCCCAAAATACTGTGTGGCACTGGCAGTGACAAGACACAGATCACCTCAATTCCCAAATATTTTGTAGCAATTACTGACCCCCAAAATACTGGGTGACAGTGAGAACACACAGATTAGAACAATTCCCAGATATTTTTGTAGAAATGAGACCCCCCAAAAGACCCCCCCCCAGTAGCTGGTGGTTTACTGGCAGTGAGAACACACACTAACACAACAACAATCTTCTCTCAAACGCGTGCTGAAGCGCTGTGTGAAGCCTTATATAGTGTGCTGCGGGACTTAGCTCTGTGAGCCCATGATTGGGCAAAATTTGCCCAATCAGGACTCTGAGCCGTGATTGGCATAGTCTTGAACCTGTCTTGCACCTGACCTGTGGTCAGGTGCAAGGCTGTAGCCAATTACAAGCTTCAGGCCAGTGGAAAAGTGCATTGTGGTCCATTGTGGTGCATTGTGGGCGAACACACGGCGAACATGCGGAAATGTTCGTAGTTCGCGAACATGCGAACAGGCTGTGTTCGATGCGAACTCTGAACCGATCGAACCGAACAGCTCATCCCTACTTATGAGCATGGTTTCAATATGAGCACGATTCTAATATTGCTAATATTGCACGCTTAAGCATAGGAGGTTAATGGAGTACCACTCTATTTTTAACGATGTCACTGGCAACCAATTTGGCATTCATGTGCATGCTGACAGGGTGACAGACATTGACAATCTGAAACCTTTGTGGATATTTATTCACTGCGGCATCCTGTAAGGATAAGATCTCTCTATATGGCCCATTAGCTGTATGTCTCATTAGCTGATTATCAGCAGGGAAAGAATAAGAATAAAAAAAATCTACTTTTTCTAGGGTCAGTAACTAGTCCTATGTAGGTGCATGATCAGTTACATCCCACTATGGTCTTAGGCCCCCTGGTCCGGCAGGTCCATGCCTATATAGTGTCAGGTCTTGTATTATAATATATGTACAAGTTGTGAGTTGAAGCCAGGATTTATAATTGGCATTTAAGCCTGTGATACATATCCAATGATTTGCACTTCAATATTCTCACTAGTATTGTACAGCTCCCCTGACATATGCACTGCCCAGCACGTCAATGTATTAAATTTGGTCTCCTCTGCAGCGTTGCTTTGTGTACTACATGGCTTCAGGCCGTCCTGTACCTCTGTTTGTTAGGTTATTTATTATAGGTTCAATCCTTTCTGGGGAAGTACTACCCTTTTTGGGTTACAGGTGATCACCCACACCTTTTTCCATCATTGGTGTTGTTTTGTTTTTATATAAAATGTAATCTGGGGGCAATATATATCCATGTGAGCTGAGGGCAATATATATCCATGTGAGCTGGGGGCAATATATATAAAAGTGAGCCCGGGGCAATATATATAAAATGTGAGCTGGGGCAATATATATCCATGTGAGCTGTGGCAATATATAAAATGTGAGCTTGGGCAATATATATAAATGTGAGCTGGGTCAATATATATAAATGTGAGCTGGAGCAGTATATACATGTGAGCTGGGGGCAGTATATATACATGTGAGTTCGGGGCAATATA
Organism: Leptobrachium leishanense; assembly: GCA_009667805.1. Lineage (NCBI taxonomy): Eukaryota > Metazoa > Chordata > Amphibia > Anura > Megophryidae > Leptobrachium > Leptobrachium leishanense. The sequence continues at coordinate 21,002 of RXON01003036.1, forward strand.
CTGTACATCCATGAGAGCTGGGGGCAATATCTACAAAATGTGAGCTGGTGCAATACATTTCTACTGTATGTGAGCTGGGGGCAATATATATCCATGTGAGCTGGGCGCAATATATATAAAATGTGAGCTGGGGCAATATATATAAAATGTGAGCTGAGGGCAATATATAAATGTGACCTGGGGCAATATATTTCATGTGAGCTGGGAGGGGGGGTACTGGGAAGGGGGGTACCCTCGGCCCTTGGTATGGAAAGGGTTTTCAGGGCTCATGAGCGACATGAAGATTCTGGGGAGCAATATTCTGGGGAGAGTGAGTGTAACGAGCACAGCTTGCGTTTAGGAGTGTCTCTGCCTGTCACTGTGAACCTAACACCAGCTCTTAGCCAAAACTGGTAGAGTGCCCCCTAAACCTGTGTCTGGATCCACCCCTGGCTCCACAGCAACAAAACTCACAGTAATGTGCGGTGTGTATGAGCGTATAACAGGGCTCCACTGCTATAAGACTCACAGTAATATGCAGTGTGTATCAGTGTAAATCACAGAGCTCCACAGCAACAAAACTCACAGTAATATGTGGTGTGTATGAATATATCACAGAGCTCCAAAGTAAAACTCACACAAACAAGTATATATATAAAATATTGGCAAGCCCCCAGCCCAGGCAGGGGCCCCCCGGAACTCAAGGGCCTGGGTACTTTTTCACCCTCTGTACCCCTGGTAGTTACACCGCTGAGCATATTGCTGGGAAATACTTTCTTTCACATACGTCACATTAGCATGTAGAAATAGGGTCTTAGGAAATCTAGAGTAGTTCGCTGGGAGCCTGCACATTTTCAGTGAGAAGATTGAGTCACAGCACTTTTTATAGGATTAAAAAAATTGCAAACACTGAAAATGAGAAAGTTTAAGGCCCTGAAATCAGGGGTCAAGTCCTAAAACAAGAAGTGAGAGAACTCGCCAAGATTTCTGTCCTCCAATTAGCAATTATCAAAAAGCGGAGGACGTGCTCAGCGTGTCGTCCACAGTCAAGGCGTTAAAAGATTTCAAATCTACCCCTGGTGATGTCCTTTTGTATACATACCATACCATACAATGGTTTGAGTCGGTTTCCGTGACAACAAATCCATTATCTCAATTCTTTTTTTTAAAATTCTTTATTTTAAATTCTTTATTTTAGAATTTTAGCATAGACATCATGAAATCAACATTGTGAGTTAGCCACACAGGGCCACATGTCATCTGAATAACTACCCAGCCAGAAATAATAAACACACAGGAACATAAAGCAATGGGTCACAGGCGTATAAACACATAGATGGCATCGTAGCACAAAATCTCCACGGGGATGCCCCAGCCGGAGGCATCCACTACGCAGCCGGAAAAATAAAAATAACGTAAATGTCCACAGAGACAGCGCAGTAATAAAATAAAATATAAGGGAGAAAAGGGGGGAGGGGTGTCAGAAGGCATCTGCAAAACAGAAAAAGACCGGGGGGGTTGCAAAACTACAAAGCGTACGGTAAGAGTAAAATCAAATCCGCTTTAAATCTTCAGAGGTGTTTCAAAGAAGCATAAATGTCCCCAGCCAGGGAGCAACAATGTCCACTCAGCAAAGAAGATCTCAAGGCGTAGTCGCAGCAGAGAGGGGGGGGGGGGTGTAAGAAGCAAAAATCTAAAATCGCGGCATAAAAAACAAAAAAGTGAAGTAACAACAGTGGATAGTCAACAGGCAGGAAAAACAATAGACTGCTCTCATCCAGTGTCCCGGAACAGCGGTCGCCACGGGGCAGACAAGGAAAGGCATCCCCATAGTAGTGTGATCATGGCTAAGGTAGCTCCATGAGGCCAGGGCACACTCCGCTTTCCTCCTATGGGGCGCACTCCGGCAGCAGGTATCACCTCCACCTCAGCTTGCAACGTATCTGGCAACACCTCCACTCCAACCTGCGGTGGTGGGTTCACATGCGGCATCGACGGTGTCCCATGCCCCTCTACCTTGTCCTCTGGGACCAGCTCACCTCCAGTCGCACCTTCTGCTACCGCAGCAGGGAGGACCACCATCCATCCAGGAGGCACCGCCACCAGCTCCTGACGTTCAGTTAAATCCTCCATCTCCTCCCGACTTCCATGCAGCTTCGCCATCTGTGAACGCCAGGAGCCTGTAGTAATCGGGCTCCCCTCGTTGTCAGGCACCATCAACAGGCACTCCTCCAAGTCCGCAGATATGGCGTCCAGGACTCCAACACGAGGAGGGAGCTTTGGCTGCCGCCATGCCGTGCCCTCTCGTTCCTCCAGCAACCCAGCCGCAGCGGTTGCCGCCGCGTTCAGAAGATGGGGCCCTCCATCCTCCGAGCCGCTTCAGCTGACCACCCATCCAGGTAGACCCACCGGGGGAGGTCTGGAAAGCCCGAAACGGTCCGAGGCTGACCCTGGTGATAGGCCTCAAGATGGCCGACGCCTCCGCCTTGGGACAAGGCCGCAATCTCCGCTATGCTCTGGAGGGGGGACCGAACTGGCTCCTCCCGGTGGCCGACCAAACAGGGACTCCCTGTGGGGCAAATTAAACGAGGAATTCGGTCCAAAACCGCCATCACCAGCGATTCCAGACGGAGCCCAGCAGAACCACGTCTGGTCCTCTGCATGGTCAGCCACGCCCCCCCATTATCTCAATTCTATGCTCAGTGACACACAGTGAGGAACAAGTGATGTATAGTTACTGTGTGGGGCAGTTTACAACACAAGATATTACACAATGGATGCGCACAGCGAGACATATAGCTTAAAATATTTCTTAACTTGATATACTTTAGAAAAACAAAGCACATGCAAGATATCAGTAACATAAAATAAGCACAACAAGAACATTTCATGTTTAGCCATTCGGTAGTGACCTAACAATAGGATGTCATAGCTACACATGTACACTGTTTTTTCCAAATGTGAGTTATCACCTGTAGTCTATAGTTTGGCAAGCTGTAGTACACACATCATTTGCATCATAAACCATATAGGATATAGCATGGAAAATATTATGTACACGGTAAACACTGTAGAGTGAATAAAGCCAGTAGAGCTCAGTTAATTGTACATTTATGATTAAATCAGGATGTTCCTCACACATTTACAAGATCATTAGACATGACAGCTTACCTTTTTGTACCACGAAAGAAGAGGAGTATCAGTATATAATTTATCCATTCTAAGGGGAAAAAAGTAGATATTTTCAATAGATGAGAGGACAGGAATTAGCTTTCGTGCCTGGGTCTGATAATCCCCTGATTTCATGTCAGGTAAAGCTTTCATGAAAAAAGCCACTGGTCTCTCAGGGTATGCACGAGCAGCTGATTCAATAGAACACAACACCAAAGGAGGTGGATTCTTTCTGTCTGAGCTCTCCACTAACATAATGCCTTTTCCTCCTCCTAGGATATCATAAGGATCTTTAATATTAGAGAGTTTTGTCTTTGCTAATAGAAGTTTTCTTTGGATGTATTCTTGGTCTTTGAAGTTCATTCTGTAGAGGAATCCCAAGAGTGCACACAACAAGAGAAAGGTCAACGGTTTTAAATACTTTAACATCTTCACCATGTTGTAAATTAATCTGTAAAATAAAATATATAACAGAGAGAGAACAATGACTCAAAATAGGTGAAGATAAAATTACACATTTTGATTTAGATATTAACAATGACATATGATATTAACAATTAACAATTTTTGATACACATTTTTAGAGCACATACCAAACGACTATCCCTGCTAGCTAATACTTCATGCCTCTGTATTTGCTAAGTTTTTGCATTTATTCAAAATTTGCAGCCTGAGCCGCAGCCGACTCTTTCTAACCTGATCAGCCCATTATCTTTTGCCTCTTTAACCCCTTCAAACACAAAATCGAGTTATTTTGATTCTGCGTTGTAATGCATTGAAAGGCACTCATTATTAGAGATGGGTGAACACCCCCGTGTTCGGTTCGCAATCGAACTCTAACATTTGAAAAAGTTTGAATAAGGTTGAATATAAGCATATAAAAGGAAAATCTTGATAAAGCCTGTCATAAAGGTGAAATGCATCGAGCTGTTTTTTATTTTAACAGTTTATTTGGTTGGGGTTAGTGATGAGCCGAACCCCCCCGTGTTCGGTTCGCATTCGAACATCGGAAAAAGTTCGAACGCGAACACAATTCGAACGCAATGCAAGTCAATTGGGCTCAAAAGTTTGAAACTTAAGGTCCCCTCCAGAGGGCAGATATGCAAGATATTGGTCATAAAAGGTGTATGGGGGTCCAGGTACTGCCCTGGGGGACAGGAAACAATGAAAAATTTTTTTTTAAAAAAAGTGTTTTTAACCAAAAAATTTTTTTATTTTTTTTAGCCATTTCACCGCTGTGCGCTGAGCTAATTTTTACCGCTTTTGCTCATGTTTAAATGCGATTTGAAGCCATGGGAAATGTGTGAGCAACAACGAGTGGAAAAAATTACGATCCTAACGCAACTTGCGTGAGCATTAACGTTTACTGCGGCGTTCACCGCATATTTGTAACGATTCCCCAGGACAGACCTGGTAGGATACCTGGTAACAGACCTCTAACCCTCCGATCCTTAGGATGGTCGGGACTCGGGACCACTAAACCTAACCTCTAGCAGCCACACAGGCCAGGGAGACAGAATCAACACTATACACCACAGACTGAGAACAATATACATTTGTACTGCGCTATAGTGTATGGCAGGATGGAAGCGCATCAGCAGTAACAAGCAGCGGAATATACCAGACAGGGGCGCAGAGCGAGAGTAGTTGTTATAACAAAACCGGATCGGCAACGTTTAGGCACTTGTACTGTGCTACTCTATATGGGGAGAATCGGCGCACACCAGTAGCAACAGGAGGCAAACAGAACAGGCAGGGAGTACACAGAGAGAATAGTCAAATGGCAGGCAAAGTTGGCAACAGACCGGGTCCTCAGAACATGCAGGGTCAGTAACAAGTATACAAACTGATGCGGTAAGCTAGCGATGCGGGAATGAAACTCCACGGCAAGGCAAGGAGTACAGCGCACACTCCTGATTTAAAGGTCCCGGCGACTCCACCTCATCACGCCCCCTGATCACTGACAGCTGCGCCGGGTAGACATGTGCATTCGTTTTAGTACTAAAACGATTTAGTCCGAATTTTGGGATAATTTAGTTTTAGTATGACTCAAGAGATAAGAAACTGCTCAGTACAAAAAAACGAAAGAAACTAAAATAAAATGCACTACATTTTAGTTTCAGTCCTTTTTGTGATATTACATTGAGTGAAGGAGACCAGTAATGAAGTGCAACATCGCAAAGCTACAGAAAAGGTTTGTATGCGTAATCCTTCCCGGCCCCTACCTGAAAATCTGACAGTGATAGAGCTACAGAATACTCACTCGCAGCACAGACAGCCAGCACAGGAGAGGAAACCTTTACTTAACCCTTGCATGTCTATGAGGCAGACAAGATGGTAAAAGCAGCTGGAGAAGGAAAACATTCAAATCACACTGAAAGCTAATGACAGAGGAGGGCTGGATAGTAAAAAACCCTTTATAACAAGCAGCACTGGGAGAAGAGAGGGACTTTATAAAATGTGTGTTATCTCCCCTCCCGCTCTGCATAATAGGGGCTTAGGTCTGATACATTTTATATTATCCATGAGCACTATCCCCCTTTCCTCATCTACAATACACGTTTTATATAAAGTCCCTCTCCTCTCCCAGTGCTGCTTGTTATAAAGTTTTTTTTTTACATCTGATACATTTAGTATCCAGCTCTCACAGTTACTCTGTCATTATGAGTCTTCAGTGTGATTTATTTGAATGTTTACCCTAGATTTAGGCTGGGGTCAGACGAGCGCATTTTTAACGTGCGTTCTGGCGCACTTAATCACGGCCAGACTAGCAGCAAATGACGGGCAATGACAGCCAATATACGAAGTACGGTCGCACGAAAGTCCGGCCGCACAATGCAAGTGGAAAATGAACTCATTTTTTCGAGAACGCAGAACCCCTAGTACGGACGTACAGAGTGCGCTGCGCCCGCTAGCGGTGTGTGTGTGTGTGATTTGGAGACGTCAGACCCTGCTCGTGTCCGGCCAACATAACGTCCAGACGCAAAAAGTTTCCTGGTTTGGATTCGTAAAACATACGCATGAAAATGCGCATCGTATGACCGTTTTCGTATATTCTGTGAAAAAATACTTCAATGCGTTCGGACGCACTTTTTTACGTTCGCGTGTAAAAATGCTTTCGTTTGACCCTAGCCTTAAAGTGCTTTATTTTCTTATAAAAATCAATTTGCACCAGTCATCTGTTCTCTGAGCTTTCAGACCGATTTACGTTAATATTTCCCCTCTCCCCTGCTTTAATATTCCTGTGTCTCCCCCACAGAGATACAAAGTTTAAATAAAAGTTCCCTCTCCTGTGCTGGATAAGCATTGCGTTCCGAAGTTCTGCACCCTCCACATGCCAATGCAGAAGGATGTTCTATACAGAGAGAGGTGCATTAATTAATGCAGGTGATGTATACATTATACAGAGTGGGGTATTAATTAATTAATGCAGGAGGATGATATCTACATTATAGAGAGGAGCCTTTTTTTTTAGCCCTTTAAATCCAGTGTCTGTGAGCGCTGAGATCGGCTGCTTGTTATATTATCTCTCAGTACAATGTATCGGGCTCAGCTGTTACAGTAACTGACTGTAACAGCGCTCAGAGTTTCAGTAAAATAAGGAAATAATATTGTTCTAACCTCTTATATATAAAAATATTATTTACTAGTTTTACTGAAACTCTGAGCACTGTGATGCAGCAGTCAGTTACTGTAACAGCTTTGCCTGGCACATTGTGCTGAGAGTGAGTGATACTGTAACAAGCAGCGATCTCAGCCCTCTGAGGAGCCACTATAATAGTATTTGTATCCACTGGTTTTCAGATGAATGAAATTAGTTTTCAAACTAAAGAACTGAAAACAAATTTCTTTAGCAACTAAATAAATTGCATTTTAGGACTAATCCATTAGTTCAAAACGAAATTTTGTGCTGTGCACATGTCTATCGCCGGGTGCCGCCGGAGCTCCTGGCATTCGGCCAGCTGGCAGCACCATGCGTTTGGGGCCCCCCCAATCGCCACCCGGGGCCCTGGATGTCACAATATTACAATCCAAACGCAAACGGGTTAAGCAGCCAAATTTGTAAGAAGAATAATTAATGCAGCATATGAATCATCACACTGCCGGGCAGCACCTCTACAGTATAATAATGCAGCATATGATTCCACACACTGCCGGGCAGCACCTCTACAGTCTGATGCTAGCTTTAACCAGTGCGCTGTGTGCAGCTTCTGAGAAGATACGCTATTAGTGTAGCGGGGAAGCCGGCTACGCTATTTCCACCGCTCCCTCTACACTAATAGCGTATCTTCTTAGAAGCTGCACACAGTGCGCCGTTGTATGCAGCTTCTAACAGTGTGGGAGACGGGAGGCTGCGCTTGTTGGTGGATCCAGGAATCAGGTGAGTATTAGAAAGAAAAAAAAATATTTTATTTTATGTTCCTGGGACATTTAAAAATGTCCTCGGATTTAATTTTTTTAGAAATGTGTCACCTTACATTAGCCTGGTGGTCAGTCAGTGGGGGCTCCCTGGATCCTTGTGGGGGTCTGCCGTGGCCGCATGTGCAGTGGCTCCCTCCCTGCACCGCCTCTCTGCCACATGCTATATAAATCCCAGTCTACACGTGACAACCTGCCTATCATGACTCCTGCCCTGCTGGAAGGCTCCTTATTTATGGGCTGATGTCTCCTGGCACTCAGCCAGTTCGTTTCACGCCTTCACTACTCCATCATTGTCAGGGCCGGCCCAACAATGGTGCAGAGCGGAGCAGCGGCGCCAGGCGGCAGAAATTCAGGGGTGGCAAATTTCAGCCATCGGCGCCTCTGCTGTGCTGCACTATTTTGTTTATTGGCGCAGCGGCAGATCATGCCGCTGTGTTCGGTCTTTCATCGAGCGGCAGCCTGCATGAGTATCTGCCGCTCGCCTGAGATACATCCTCCAGCCTGCCGCAAACAAGATCACGTGAACTCCGCGATCTCACGAGATCGCGGAAGGCTGGAGGGTGGATCCCAGGCGAGTGGCAGATACTCACGCAGGCTGCCGCTCATTGAAGGAATGAACGTGGTGGCCGCACGATCCGCCCCTCGGAGCCTGGGCCTGGCAGAGGTGAGCCTGGGGGCAATCTATCCATGAGTGAGCCTGGGGGCAATCTATCCATGAGTGAGCCTGGGGGCAAATATATCTATATGTGAGCCTGGGGCAAATTTATCCATGAGTGAGCCTGGGGGCAAATTTATCCATGAGTGAGCCTGGGGGCAAATATATCCATGTGTGAGCCTGGGGGCAAATATATCCATGTGTGAGCCTGGGGGCAAATATATCCATGAGTGAGCCTGGGGGCAAATATATTCATGAGTGAGCCTGGGGCAAATATATCCATGTGTGAGCCTGGGGGCAAATATATCCATGAGTGAGCCTGGGGGCAAATATATTCATGAGTGAGCCTGGGGCAAATATATCCATGTGTGAGCCTGGGGGCAAATATATCCATGAGTGAGCATTGGGGGCAAATATATTCATGAGTGAGCCTGGGGGCAAATATATCCATGTGTGAGCCTGCGGCAAATATATCCATGAGGGCAAATATATCCATGTGTGAGCCTGGGGGCAAATATATCCATGAGTGAGCCTGGGGCAAATATATCCATGTGTGAGCCTGGGGGCAAATATATCCATGTGTGAGCCTGGGGGCAAATATATCCATGAGTGAGCCTTGGGGGCAAATATATTCATGAGTGAGCCTGGGGCAAATATATCCATGTGTGAGCCTGGGGGCAAATATATCCATGAGTGAGCATTGGGGGCAAATATATTCATGAGTGAGCCTGGGGGCAAATATATCCATGTGTGAGCCTGCGGCAAATATATCCATGAGGGCAAATATATCCATGTGTGAGCTGGGGCAATATACCCATGTGTGAGCTGGGGCAGTATATATCCATGTGTGAGCTGGGGCAATATACCCATGTGAGCTGGCCTGGGGCAATATATCTATGTGTGAACTGGGGGCAATATATCCAGTGTGAATAAAAGAGTATTTATTAGGACACGAAAAATCATCATAAAAATCTGTTTTTCCCTGGGCGTGAGAGTACCCCCACCTATTTTTCCAGAAAAAAAGCACTGGGTAGTGGCATCTAGTTTTGCGGGCCGCCGAACAGTAAATGAAGCCCAGCAGCCTTACGAGTATCCACCCACACGCACACCGTAATCCTGCACTTCCATTTCCTGGCATAGCTGGCCAGCCGGGTCTAGAATGGAAGCGCGGGATTACTGTAGTGTGCATGTGAGGGATTCCTCCAGACTGCGGCGGCAATTTTTCTCCTCGCCGGCTGGGTATGTGACGCTGGGCACTGCTGGGTTTGTGACACTGGGCTTAGTTATATACATCTCACATTACTGTATTACAGAGCTCCACAGAAAGAAAATTCTAATGTACGGTGTGTATGAGTGTTTGAATTTTATTGCTGTGGCGCACTGTGATACGCTCATACACACTGCATGTTTTTTGGTTTTATTGGGGGGCAGCATTTCATCCTTCGCTCCAGGTAGCACAATGTCTTGTGCCGGCCCTGATCATTGTTGAATAACATGTTGCCCTCCCGGCACTGCAGACTGATTGTTTTGGATGCCAGGACAAAGCCTTTCAGGCACAGTAACCGGTAACAGGCCGCCGGCCGGATAATCCAACATGGCAGCCAGCGGCCCCCCTCTGATGGCATCAGAGAGGGTGCACTGGACTTCTGCAACCCACCTAAGCCTTCCTGCATCGTGATTCTCACGTGGCCACACCTGCTTGCCTGCCTGTTACCACTAGGGATGAGACGAACGCCCCCGTGTTCGGTTTGACTTCGAACTTGAACAATTTCAAAAGTTCGAGTTCGAACTCGAACACGATATGAACTCAATGTAAGTCAATAGGACCCGAACATTCAATTTTTAGAGTGCCCTCCAAGAGGGCATATATGCTAGATATTTGCCATAAAAGGTGTATGGGGGTCTGGGTAGTGCCCTGAGGGACAGGAAACAAGGACAGAAAGTTAAAAAAAAAAAACGTTTTTAAAGGAACTGTGATTTTTCCATGAAATAAAGGTTAAGAATAAAAACTAAAAATTCCTTCAAATATCGTGCCTAGGAAGTCCCCATAACCTGCCCGTGAAGTGGCGGATTTATAGGATGTATAGAAACATTTAAAAACAATGTCCAGGTCTGGGTAGTGCCCTGGGGGACAGGAAACAAGGACAAAAAGTTTTAAAAAAAAGACGTTATTAACCCCTTCACTGCTGACGACGTGTGGGACACGTCCTCAGTTTCTCCCGCTGTATGCTGAGGAGGACGTGTCCCACACGTCATCAGATTTGCGGGACCCCCATCAGAGATACTCACCTCTCTGTCCGGGGTCCCGCGGCGTTCTGACTTCAACGTCCTCAGACGCTGAAGTCAAGCTCCTACCGACGTAAATGACGTCATCGCGCCATGCACGATGACATCATTTCCAGGTGACCCCTGGCAATGTCCAGAGATCGCCTGGAAGGGAGGGGGGATCCGCTCGGATCGCTCTCCCTCCCGATCGGGAGGTCCCACAAAAAAAAGCCAGGCACCGCTTAAAAGGGGAGAGTCTCCCCTTTTAAGCGGTGCCTGGCTTTAACCCCTTATGCACCGGGTCGCACTTCGGCACCTTGCGGCGCTGAAGTGCGGCCTAGCTCCGGTGGGGCTGCCATCTTGAATGTATAGAAACATTTTTAAAAAAAATTACATTTCAAATGATGGTAAATGGTTTTCCTTTAATCTATACATGAACAACTGCTTGGGGCGGCAGCCTGTATGAAAAGAGGAGACGTTTTAGGACTCGCAGAACAAGTTTAGTGAATTTTTTTGGCTAAATTGTGCTGAAACTTATGTAGGCTTTGGATGAAAGTAATAATAGGTGCTTTAAAATTTAGTGTCTTTAGTGTCGACAACAGTACTGTCACACCGTAACCCCTCTGTGGTATTGTGGAAGAGTGCAGGGTTGGACCCTGCGGTTCAAATATTAAAATGATATGAATCTGGTATAGGCGTCAGTGGCAGTGCACCCAAATAGTTTACCTTTGGTGACAGCAAGTGCCTACACACCGTAACCCCTTTGTGGTATTGTGGAAGAGTGCAGTGGTGGAGGTTTTGGGAATGCAGAAGAGATCCCCGATCTATTCATTTACATCAGCATCAGGGGATTGATAGCTGCTGATTCAGGACTGATTCATTTTTATAAATGTCAGCCGGTCTACAGAGTCGGTGGACAGACACACTCTTTTGACTGTGACAAAACCTCCAGCGGCACTGAACGTCCTTTCAGAAAGCACGCTGGATGAAGGGCAACCTAGTAGCTGCATAGCATATTGGCTAAGTTCTGGCCAGTGATCCAATCTAAACACACAGTAAGCCAGTGGATCATCGCTGAAAAGGTTTCCAGGTCTGCCCTTGCCCCTAGGTAGTCCTGCACCATATGGTGAAGACGCTGGCAATGGGTGCCTACATTTGACGTCCCTGGGTGTGGTGGACTAAAAAAAATTAAAAAGGCATCAGTAAAGCGGCCCCAGCCTTCACCGCTCTTCCTCTGATCATCCGCAGCCTCAGAAGCACCTGTGTCAACACTTGGTAACCTACCAGTGCCAAGGCTTGCCAACCAGTAATGATCCCTCTCCTTGATAGCACGAATCCTGGGGTCCTTTTAGCAGGCTTTGCAGGATAAGGGAGCCCATGCAGCATAGATTGGAGATGGCATTAGCTTCTGAGTCTTCCTGGTCAATGAGGAGGATGACCCCATCGTGCAATTCCTCCTCCCAGCCACGTACTAGTCCTTGGGTTTCTGGGCACACAAAACCCTCCCTTGAGGAATCCCCACCTTCAATGCCCCACTACTTAAATATTTCCTCCTCCTCCTCCTGTCTGATCTAAGGACTCGCAGGAATACTGTCTGCGTAAATACTGGGGCCTTGGGTGCTAGGGAAGGCCTCCTCTTCCTCCCGCTGCTCTGCCTCTAGTGCCACATCTATAATTCCCCGCAGAGTGCGCTCCAGCAGGAACATTAAAGGAATTGTGTCACTGATGCATGCACTGTCCCTGCTCACCATCCTCATTTCCTTCTCAAATGGTGACAGTACAGTGAATGCATCCTTGATCATCAGCCACTGCGTGGGGAAAAAAGAACAAGTTGACCTGAACCTGTCCTTGTGCCATACTCACACAGGTACTTATTAATGGCCCTCTGCTGCTTGTGCAGACGCTGCAGCATTGCCAATGTCGAGTTCCACCTGGTGGGCATGTCACAGATCAGGCGGTTTGAGGGAAGGTGGAATTCTCTTTGAATTTCTGCCAGGCGAACACTTGCTGGGAATGACCGTCTGAAGTGGCTGCAGACTTTTCTGGCCTGGCTGAGAAGCTCTGCCAGGCCCTGGGTACCTGGTTAGGAAACACTGTACCACTAGATTTAGGACGTGTGCTAGGTATGGTACATGCGTCAATTTACCCTGGCGGAGAGAAGGTTGCTGCCATTATCACAGACGACCATTCCCAGCTGAAGCTGGTGTGGTGTTAACCATCTCTGCGCCTGCCCTGCAGAGCTGACAGAATTTCTGGCCCGGTGTGGCTCCTGTCCCCTAAACAAACCAGCACAAGCACAGTATGGCATCTTTTTGCTTGAGCCATTGCGTAGCCCCTGCCATGCATCGGTTTAACTGCCACTTCGCCAGAGACATTGAAGGAGGAGGAAGAGGTGGTGGAGCAGACAGACCTCATATAAGCAGCTTTCTGGAGGCGCGGTGGATGAGCAAGCTCCAGCACAGAGCCCCGTCCTGGATCCCTCCCAGCTGCAAGCAGAATTACCAAGTGTGCCATGAAGGAAATGTAATGGCCCTGTCCATGCTTGCTGGACCACGTGTCTAAAGTAATGTGCACCTTGCTGCTGACTGCCTTCCCCAATGACTCCATAACATTGTCTTCCACATGCTGGTATAGTGCTGGAATGGCCTTCCGTGAAAAGAAATGGCGTTTTGGAACCTCCCACTGTGGTACAGCACTTTCGTCAAATTCACGGAAGGAAGCAGAGTCCACCAGCTGGAAAGGCAGCAGCTGTAATGCGAGTAATTTTTCTAAGCTGGCATTTAGACGCTGTGCTTCGGGATGGTTGGGACTATATTTTTTCTTACGCTGCAGCAGCTGGGGCAACATAATCTGACTGCGTAAATCTTGAGCTGATGGGATGCTGTCACATTGTGAGGAAGGACCTGGTACACTCATTACTGTAGCATCATCCCTGTCAGTAGAGGTTGTAGGCAATGACATGGTAGGACATATAGCGGGGTAGAGACAGATGAGGAGGAGGACCTATGCAAAGTGTTGTGTTAACGGGATGTGTGGCAGGTGGTCTTATGTCGCCTCAAGCACGTGGTACCCAAGTGTCTGATGTCTTTCCCACCCTTGATCCTCTTCAGACATAGCTTACAAATAGCAACGCTGCAGTCTGCTGCACATGTGTTGAAGAACTCCCAAACAGCAGAGAGCCTGGACGTGTGCTGCGAGGCAACAGCGCTCTGCACATGAGCAGCTCTGACATCTGATGCCTTGGACTGGCTACGGTTGCTCTTAGAGGACGTTCTGCCTCGTTTTTGTTGTAACTCCTCCACCTCCTCCCTTGACTCCTCTATTCAATCAGGCACCCAGATGGAGTCAGTGACCTCATCATCATTGTCATCACCCTCTATCTCTTCATCACTGGAGCCAACCTCGCAATATGCTGCAGCTGCTGGGGGAACATGAGTGCCAGTTCTTTGTGTGTCACTGGCACCCCTCCCTCTAGGCTGATTATACTCCCTTCCTCAACCTCAGAGTTTGAATCAGGTGCACTGGAGTTGCTGCGCATCCTCCAGCAGCACGTCACTGTCATTGTAGTCAAATAATTCAGCTGACTCCTCTGTGTATGATCGTGAGGCTACGGCCGGAGTAGCTGTGGACATGGAGGCTGAATTAGATGTTTTGGCAGTTGAGGTGGACTGTAAACCACTACAAGCCTGGCTGACAGAGGATGAGGAGGATGAGTATGTCCTGGTTAGCCAATCCTGCAAATCCTCTGTATGTTGCTGCTGCTTAAGACGGCCAGCACCAGTTAGAAAGGACAAGCGTGCCCCTGCAGAGGATGCACCACGTCCACGACGACCAGGGGCACAGCCTTCCGACACAGAGGCTGCTTGCCCTCTTATCTGTGTCTGGGAGCGTCTGCCTGTCCTTTTTGGTCTTTCTGATATGGTGAGTGATATATAGATTAAAGATATACAGAAGTCTGATTCAACTCTGGTATAAAGATTGGAGATATACAGAAGTCTGATTCAACTCTGGTATATAGATTAAAGATATTCAGAACTCTGATTTAAGTCAGCGATTTTACTGATATTTTCCCTGCAAGGCTGCCTCTACTCTCGCTCTCATTCACTTCCTCTCCTGCAGGCTGCAACACCCTGATAGCTGGCAACAGCCAGATTCAACGCTCCGTAGATAAACAGATGAACTCTGATTAAACTGTGTTATTGTATGGTATCTAGAATTAGATCAAAGATATACAGATTCTCCAGAACAATGCTATAAATCAGTGATACAAACTGTCCCTGATAGCCTGGCTGTGCCAACACAGATTCTAATTTGCTGAACTGTGGTAGAACTCACTGATACACACTGTCCCTGACAGCCTGGCAGTGCCAACACAGATTCTAATTCACAGAAATCTCCTACAACTCACTGAAACACACTGTCCCTGATAGCATGGCAGTGCCAAGACAGATTCAAATTCCCATAAATCTCCTACAACTCATTGAAACACACTGTCCCTGATGGCCTGGCAGTGCCAACACAGATTCTAATTCCCAGAAATCTCCTACAACTCACTGAAACACACTGTCCCTGATAGCCTGACAGTGTCAACACAGATTCTAATTCCCAGAAATCTCCTACAACGTCACTGATACACCCTGACAGAACAATCTCCTCTCCTCTCTGATTCACTCCTGCAAATACACGCGCTGGACTGCAGGCAGGGAAGAAGCCTTATATAGTGTGCTGCGGGATTTAGCTCTGTGAGCCCATGATTGGGCAAAATTTGCCCAATCAGGACTCTGAGCCGTGCTTGGCATAGACTTGCACCTGACCTGCGGTCAGGTGCGAGGCTGTAGCCAATTACAAGCATCAGGCCAGAGGAAAACTGCATTGTGGTCCATTGTGGGCGAACACGTGGAAATGTTCGATGTTCGCCGAACAGGCAATGTTTGAATCGAACTCCGAACCGATTGAACCGAATAGCTCATCCCTAGTTACCACCAGCACCACTAACTCGCTCTGCTCACACTGGGGTCTGATGTCTGGGTATACATGCATCTGGTGGTCTGTGTCTGGGTATATATACATGTATCTGGGGGTCTGTGTCTAGGTATACATGTATTGGGGGGACTTTGTCTGGGTATATATATTTTGGGGGACTGAGTCTTGGGTATATATGTATCAGGGTGTCTTTGTCTAGGTATACATGTATCTGGGTCAGGGGCAAACTGGGCCAGGTGGCACAGGGGAAAATAACCCTGGGCTGGTCTTCAGCACAATAAAACGGCCGCTGCAATTTTAATGAGACCAGCCAGCTGCTACAGTTTTATTGCTGTGGAGCTCTGTGATACACTCATACAGACCGCACATTGCTGTGAGTTTTATTGCTGTGGTGCTCTGTAATATACTCATTCACACTGCACATTACTGTGAGTTTTATTGCTGTGGAGCTCTGATACGCTCATATGCACAGCATGTTACTAGGAGTTTTATCGCTGTGGACCTCTGATACGTTCATAGACACTGCAGAGTACTGTGAGTTTTATTGGCTCTCCGGGACCCTTTTTGGAGCATTTTTCTGCCTGGCTCTCTCACTTTCTCTCATCTGACATAAAGTCTCCAAGGATGAGAGATGGTATCATTCCCATAGACTCTCCCTCCAACCCCTCACCTCCAAATTGCTCTCTATCACCTCCTCCCTGGGCCTCACACACAATGGTCAAACTATCCTACCCACCAAGCTAGCAACACCCTGGACCTTATTTTCTCCAGCCTCTGTACTGTTCAAGTTTTCTAACACACCTCTCCCCCTTTCCGATCACTACCTCCTTTCCTGAAAACTTCTCCTGCCACTTACCCCCTACTTCTACTCCCACTCCTCTTTACCTTGAAGGCACCTTGGAGCCCTGAATCCTAAGCTACTCTCTACCGCTATCCATCCTCTTCTCCTTACGATTTCAACATCTAACTGCACTGACCAAGTCACTGACCTCTACAACTCCGCCCTCTCTACATAACTTGACAAACTCACTCCTACCTTTCTCCGTCCTATGTGAAGGCCTAACCGCCAACTGTGGCACACTAAATACACACGCTATCTTTGCCAATGTTCCAGGGCAGCTGAACATGGTTGAAGGAAGTCTCACACTTTGGCTGACTTCCTGCACTGCAAATTCATGCTCCGCTCCTACAGTCTCAATTTATCCATCGCTAAACAATCTTATTTCTCTTCCCTTATCTCATCCTTTTAGCATGATTTCAGGAGTCTGATTCATACTTTCAATCTGTTAAGGCGCCCTGCTTCCACAGACCTCACTGCTGTCAGCTTTGCCGACTACTTCACCGATAAGATTTCTAAACATAGACTAGAGATTTTTTCACTACCCTCCTCCGCTAACCATTCAACCTCATTAACTCCCTCACTCCCTGCCCCCTCTTCTACTATGTCTTCCTTTTCTCCGATCTCAGAGGAGGATGTCTCAGAATTTCTCATGTCCTCCTGCCCAACCACCTGTCCCCTGATTCTACCAGTCATTGTCCCTGTTTTGACTCATAATTTTTAACTTCTCCCTCTCCTCTGGAGTTTTCCCCTCTGCATTCCAATGTGCTTTGATCACCCCATTCTAAAGAAACCACCTCTTGACCCCACCTCCCTTTCGAACTACCGTCCCATCTTTCTGCTCCCCTTTGCCTCCAAGATCTGGTCGATAACCAGCTCATCAGTTTTCTTGCTGCTAACTCTCTACATGATCCGCACCAGTCCGCCAGCTTTCAATCTCAACACTCTACTGAGACTGCTCGAACCAAGGTGACTAATGATTTAGTTGCCGCTAAAACCAAAGGTCACTTCTTCCTCCTTATTCTTCTTGACCTCTCCGCTTCTTTCGATAGTGTTGACCACCCTCACCTGCTCCTCACGCTGTGTCACCTTGGCCTCAGTGATGCCACTCTCTCCTGGTTCTCCTCCTATCTCTCTTCTCCCTCCTACAGTGTCTCCTTGCCGGTGCCTCTTCATCACCAGTGCCTCGCAGTTGGGGTACCTCAAGGCTCTGCTCTGGGACCCCTACTCTTTTCGATCTATACTGCCCCTCTGGGCAACCTCATCTTTTCCTATGGATTCAATTATCATCTCTATGCTGAAGACACCCAAATCTACCTTTCTTCTCCTGTTCTCTCTCCTCCCATGTTGGACCATGTTGCAGCCTGCCTAACAGCTGTCTCCGACTGGATGACTTCATGATTTCCCTTTAGGTGAATGGTGCCACCATTACTTCTATCAGGCTTGCTTCCTCAGGGTCCTCTTGGACTCCTATCTATCCTTTACTCCTCACATTCAGTCTCTAACCAAATCTTGCTACTTCCACCTAAAAAACATTGCACGCATCCGTCCCTTTCTTAATCAGGACTCTACTAAAATGCTCATCCAAACTCTTATTATCTCCCGCCTTGACTACTGTAACCTCCTTCTCTCTGGAGTCTGTAATAAATGCCTGTGCCAGACTCATACACCTTCTTTTGTGTCCCCATTTTAGCATGATATTACAATGCAGGCGCTAAAAAAGCTGCCTGCATCATTAAGCAGCTAAGCCACAGGATGCACGTGGCAGCGCTAAGCGCCGCCGCATGCATCTCCTCCATGGAGTTCATAGGACTCCATTGAGGAAGACGGCGCCGGTCACATGACTAGGGATGAGCTGTTCGGGTGGTTCGGGGTTCGACCCGAACTTAGCCTGTTCGAGCAGATCGCGAACCCCGAACATTTCCGGGTGTTCGCCGCATGTTCGACCACAATGGACCACAATGCATTTTCCCACTGCCTGAAGCTCGTAATTGGCTACAGCCTTGCACCTGACCACAGGTCTGGTGCAAGACTGGTTGAACACTATGCCAATCACCGCTCAGAGTCCTGATTGGGCAAATTTTGCCCAATCATGGGCTCACAGAGCTAAGTCCCGCAGCACACTATATAAGGTTTCAACGCAGCTCTTCTGCATGCATTTCGAAGGAGATTTCAAAGAAGATAGTTGTGTGTGTTACTGCCGGTCTGCCACTCTACTGGGGGGGTCTGGGGGGGGTCTAATTTCGACCAAGTATCAGGGAATTTAGGTGATGTGTGTCTTGTCACTGTGCCAGCAAGTTTTTTTGGGGTTTACAACTTTATTTAAAACATTTGTGTATTGAGGTGATTTTCTGGGTCTTGTCACACTGTGCCAGCAAGTCTTTTTGGGTCTCATGTATACCAAATATCAGGGAATTTAGGTGATGTGTGTCTTGTCACTGTGCCAGCAATTTTTTTGGGGGTTTACAACTTTCTTTAAAACATTTGTGAATTGAGGTGATCTTCTGGGTCTTGTCACACAGCCAGCAATTATTTTTGGGGCTCACTATTTTCTTTAAAACACTTGGGAATTAAGGTGATCTGTGTCTCGTCATACAAACAGTACCACGCTGTATTTTGGGGCTCACTAATTTCTTTAAAACACTTGGGAATTAAGGTGATCTGTGTCTCGTCATACAAACAGTACCACGCTGTATTTTGGGGCTCACTAATTTATTTAAAACATTTGTGAATTAAGGTGATCTGTCTCTTGTCACTGGCTGCCAGCTATCAGTGTGTCTCACTGAGTTATACCAGAGTTATTTAAATCTTTATACCAGAGTTGAATCAGAGTTCTGTATGTATTAATCTATCACTCACCATGTCTGAAAGAACAAAAAGGACAGGCAGACGCTCTCAGCCACAGATAAGAGGGCAAGCAGCCCCTGTGTCGGGAGGCTGTGTCTCTGGTCGTGGTGGACGTGGTGCATCCTCTGCAGGGGCATGCTTGTCCTTTCTAACTGTTGCTGGCCGTCTTAAGCAGCAGCAACATACAGAGGACTTGGTGGATTGGCTAACCAGGCCATCCTCATCCTCCGAGTCCTCTGCCAGCCAGGCTTCTAGTGCTTTACAGTCCACCTCAGCTGCCAAAGCATCTAATGCAGTCTCCATGTCCACAGCTACTCCTGCCGTAGCCTCGCTATCACACACGGAGAAGTCAGCTGAATTGTTTGACTGCAATGAGAGTGACAGTCTGCTTGAGGATGCGCAGCAAGTACAGTGCTCTGATTCAATCTCTGAGGTTGAGCAAGGGAGTATAATCAACCTAGAGGAAGGGGGTGCCAGTGATGACACACAAATAACTGGCACTCATGTTGCCCCAGCAGCTGCAGCATACTGCCAAGTTGGCTCCAGTGACGAGGAGATAGGGGTGAAGATGACATTGATGATGATGAGGTCACTGACTCCACCTGGGTGCCAGATCGAACTGAGGAATCAAGTGAGGAGGAGGGGGAGGAGGAGGCACAGCAAACACGAGGCACAACATCCTCTGTGACCAACCGTAGCACTAGCCAGTCCAAGGCATCACATGTCAGAGCTGCTCCGGTGCAGAGCGCTGTTTTCTCAAAGAACACATGCAGGAACTCTGCTGTCTGGGAGTTCTTTAAGAACTGTGCAGCAGACCCCACTGTTGCTATTTGTAATCTATGTCAGAGGAGGCTGAAGCGTGGGATAAACACCGGACACTTGGGTACCACGTGCTTGAGATGACATATGAACAAGTGCCACACATCCCGTTGGGGCAAAACTTTGCATAGGTCCTCCTCCTCCTCATCTGTCTCTACCCACACTGTATGTCCTGCCATGCAATTGCCTACAACCTCCACCGACAGGGATGATGCTACAGTAATGGATGTACCAGCAGGTCCTTCCTCACAATGTGACATCATCCCAGTAGCTGAAGATTTACGCAGTCAGATTACGTTGCCGCAGCTGCTGCAGCGAAAGAAAAAATATAGTCGAAACCATCCCCAAGCACAGCGTCTAAATGCCAGCTTAGCAAAATTACTCGCATTGCAGCTGCTGCCTTTCCAGCTGGTGGACTCTGCTCCCTTCCGTGAATTTGCTGAATGCGCTGTACCACAGTGGCAGGTTCCAAAATGCCATTACTTTTCACGCAAGGCCATTCCAGCACTATACCAGCACGTGGAAGACAATGTTATCCATTCATTGGGAAAGGCAGTCAGCAGCAAGGTGCATGTCACTTTAGACACGTGGTCCAGCAAGCATGAACAGGGTCGTTACATTTCCTTCACGGCACACTGGGTAACTCTGATTGCAGCTGGGAGGGATCCAAGACGGGGCTCTGTGCTGGAGCTTGTTCATCCACCACGCCTCCAGAAAGCTGCTTGTATGAGGTCTGTCTGCTCCACAGTCGGTGGAGGTTGTAGGCAATTGCATGGCAGGACATACAGTGTGGGTAGAGACAGATGAGGAGGAGGAGGACCTACGCAAAGTTTTGCCCCAACGGGATGTGTGGCACTTGTTCATATGTCATCTCAAGCACGTGGTACCCAAGTGTCCGGTGTTTATCCCACGCTTCAGCCTCCTCTGACATAGATTACAAATAGCAACGGTGGGGTCTGCTGCACAGTTCTTAAAGAACTCCCAGACAGCAGAGTTCCTGCATGTGTTCTTTGAGAAAACAGCGCTCTGCACCGGAGCAGCTCTGACATGTGATGCCTTGGACTGGCTAGTGCTACGGTTGGTCACAGAGGATGTTGTGCCTCGTGTTTGCTGTGCCTCCTCCTCCCCCTCCTCCTCACTTGATTCCTCAGTTCGATCTGGCACCCAGGTGGAGTCAGTGACCTCATCATCATCAATGTCATCTTCACCCCTATCTCCTCGTCACTGGAGCCAACTTGGCAGTATGCTGCAGCTGCTACCTCTTCCTCCTCCTCCTCCTTCTCTGTCTCTGGCGAAGTGGCAGTTAAACCCACGCCTGACAGGGTCTACGCAATGGCTCAAGCAAAAAGATGCCATACTGTGCTTGAGCTGGTTTGTTTAGGGGACAGGAGCCACACCGGGTCAGGTGCAGAGATGGTTAACACCACGCCAGCTTGAGCTGGGAATGATCGTCTGCGATAATGGCAGCAACCTTCTCTCCGCCCTACGCAAGGGTAAATTGACGCATGTACCATGCCTAGCACACGTCCTAAATCTGGTGGTACAGCGTTTCCTAACCAAGTACCCAGGGCTGCCAGAGCTTCTCATCCAGGCCAGAAAAGTCTGCAGCCACTTCAGACGGTCATTCCCAGCAATCGTTCGCCTGGCAGAAATTCAAAGAGAATTCCACCTTCCCACAAACCGTCTGATTTGTGACATGCCCACCAGGTGGAATTCGACATTAGCAATGCTGCAGCGTCTGCACAAGCAGCAGAGGGCCATCAATGAGTACCTGTGTGAGTATGTCACAAGGACAGGTTCAGGTCAACTTTTCAAGGTTTTTTTCCCCCCCGCAGTGGCTGATGATGTCACCATTTGAGGAGGCAACGAGGATGGTGAGCAGGGACAGTGCATGCATCAGTGACACAATTCCTTTAGTGTTCCTGCTGGAGCACACTCCAGGACTACCTAGGGGCAAGGGCAGACCTGGATACCTTTCCAGCAGATGATCCACTGGCATACTGGGTGTTGAGATTGGATCACTTGCCAGAACTTAGCCAATATGCTATGCAGCTACTAGGTTGCCCTTCATCTAGTGTGCTTTCTGAAAGGACGTTCAGTGCCGCTGGAGGTTTTCTCACAGACAAAAGAGTGCGTCTGTCCACCGACTCTGTAGACCGGCTGACATTTATAAAAATGAATCAGTCCTGGATCAGCAGCTTTCAATCCCCTGATGCTGAAGTAATGGAATAGATAGGGGATGTCCTCTTCTGCATTCACAAAACTCCAGCACTGAACTCTTCCACAATACCACAAAAGGGTTATGGTGTGAAGGCACTTGCTGCCATAAAAGGCACAATATCTAGCTGCACTGACGCCCATTAAAAAAAAAACAAAAAAAAAACTTTACAATATAGGACCACATGGTCCACCCCTGCACTCTTCCACAATACCACAGAGGGGTTACTGTATGACAGTACTTGCATGCCTGGCACTAAAGGCACAATATCTGGGTGCACTGCCATTGACGCCTGTATCAGATTCATATCCTCAGAGGGGTTACGGTGTGACAGCACTGTTGCCGACGCTAAAAGCCCAATTTTAAAGCACCTATTGTTACTTTCATCCAAAGCCTGCATAGGTTTCACAATAATTTAGCCCAAAAAAACACTAAATTTTTTCTGCGCGTCATAAAATGTCTTTTCATACAGGCGGCCGCCCCAAGCAGTTGTCTATGGATAGATTAAAAGGAAAAGCATTTACCGTCATATGAAACGTCATTTTTTTGTTTTTAAGTGTTTCTATACATCCTAGAAATCCGCCACTTCACGGGCAGGTTATGGGGACCTCCTAGGCACGATATTTGAAGGAATTTTTGGTTTTTATTTTTAACCCTAATTTCATGGAAAACTCACTGTCCCTTTAAAAACTTTTTTTTTTACTTTTTGTCCTTGTTTCCTGTCCCCCAGGGCACTACCCGGACCCCCATACACCTTTTATGGCAAATATGTAGCATATATGCCCTCTTGGAGGGCACTCTAAAAAACCGAATTTTCAGCCCCATTGACTTGCATGGGGGTTCGGATTCGGTACCGAACAAATGGGAAGTTCGGGTTCGGGCTCGATCCGAACTTGGGGAGTGTTCGGCTCATCCCTACAGATGACCTGCCGGATCTCGCCTTGCGAGATCCAGCAGGTCTTCATTTGTGATCCACAGGGAGAGAGACTGGGGTGACTTTTTTCCTCCAATCTCTCCCTGCTCCCGGCGGACAGAGGAGGCGATTGGAGCCGCGGTCCTCAATGTGGGATAGGAGGTGATTATCTGGGTTTTTTTGGGGGCTTTCTGGCAGCAGTGGAATCCATTAGCACCAAGTCCAGGCTGTGGTTAACTTTTGTGCAACTGCAGCCGGATGGTAATTAGCGTTAGGACTTTGTAATCCTAACGCTAATTAACACTTTGCGCTCCCTATACTTAACATGGGGAGAGCAAAGTACAGTAAGCGTTCATTGAAAAGTGCAAGATTCCAATCGTTAACGTTTTTTGTAACCCGTTAGCCCTGGTGGCCTTAGCGCGGGCACACCATATTACAATCCGAAAGCTAATGTTAATGCTCAGGTGAGCGCTAACGTTAGCGATAGGACTGTAATGGTGCCCATAGTCTTTTACATTCTATTAGGTCAACCAATAATCCAATCAGTTCCCTATTTATGCCCCTATTGCTTGTACAATTTCTCGACTCACCCTATGGCTACACACATTTAAAATCAATGGCTGACACGTATTTCGGCGGTATAAAGCCCGGCTTTGTCAAAACCAAATCTGCTTTAAGTTTTACCTTCAGATCAATCCTTAAGGAGGGAGTCCGTATCCTACACTCTCTTGTTTGAACCAATCGTATGTCAGGATAACTCCTGCCATCAATATTCCTAATCAAACGGGAACCAGAAATGTGATTTTTTTAGACCAATAGATTGAATGAAACTAAATGTGGATATAAGAGCCAATAAAATAAATGAAGAACCATGTGACCATGTCAATCCAATCCACTCTACCGGTTCATCATAATGTTTACAGTATGTGTGATGTTCACCGGCTGGGTGGAGTAGAGGTAACATCACTGCTCTGCGTGGAGAGAGCCTGTGGAGAAATCGGTTTGATTCCAGCAAGAGCCCCTCTCCAGTAAGTTTCCTTTGGGCAAGCCACCTAACGGTACATACTCGCCACCCAGGACATACTTGAAAGCAAGAGAAATCTCAATGTATCCTTCCTGGTAAAATCCTTTCTAAAAAAAAACAAAAAAAAAAAAACACCCTCTTCTTTTTAATGATCCTAATCAAAAGAAAACCAGTAAGAGTGTTTGTATGGTCACGTGATTTTTTTAGACCAATGATTGAATTAAACACCATGTGGTTATGAGCTAATAGGATGAATGAAGTACCATGTGACCATGTCAATCCAATCTGCTCTACCTTGTCATCTACAGGATCTGGAAGGATGCGATCATTCCACATATTACAATTCAATGCTAAATGTCACATTGAAGTCTGTATTGTCTATTCTTTGCTAGAAAGGTTGAATATAGGCATATAAAAAGGAAAATCTTGATAAAGTCTGTCATAGAGGTGAAATGCATCGAGCTGTTCTTTATTTTAACAGTTTATTTGGTTGGGGCTAATGATGGGCCGAACACCCCCGTGTTTGGTTTGCATTCGAACTCGAACATCGGAAAAAGTTTGAACGTGAATACGATTCAAACACAATGCGAGTCAATGGGGCTCAAAAGTTTGAAAATTAAGGTCCCCTCCAGAGGGCATATATGCAAGATATTGGTCATAAAAAGTGTATGGGGGTCCGGGTACTGCCCTGGGGGACAGGAAACAATGAAATAAAATAAAAAAATCACTGCATTTCACTGCTGAGTGCTGAGCCATTTCACCGCTGTGCGCTCAGCTCATTTTTAACACTTTTGCTCATGTTTAAACACGATTTGAAGCCATGGGAAATGTTTTATCACCAACGAGTGGAAAAAATACGATCTTAGCGCAAACGTTAACGCTCACTTGCGTGAGCATTAACATTTGCTGCGGTGTTCATCGCATATTACAATCCAAACGGGTTAAGTAACCCATTTGGGTTTGGTACCTTGTGCTTTTCAGCACGAGGTTATTGTACTTTGTGCTCCCTATGCTTAACATGGGGAGCGCAAAGTGTTAATCATCGCTGGATTACAAAGTCTCAGCGCTGATTAACATCCGGCTCTGGTTAATGGAAAGTTAACTACAGCCAGGACTTGGTGTTAATGAGTTTTTCAGGATTTAGAAGGTAGTTAGAAATTGGAGAGGGGAAGACCTCGAATTGAAGCTTGCTAGAACTGAGATGCGATGGATTTATCAACTAAATACACTCGAACCTAATGGCTTGAATGCTTAATTTGAAGTATGCCATTTTCTATAGATAGTATAAAGAAAAGTTAAAAAAAGGGGACTAACTGCATAATAATTGGATATTTTTAAATGTATGTGCATGTTATTTCATATAGATCAATAATTGGGTATATCTATTTTAAGATTAATTGCTGTTTTTAATGTATAGGATAGAAGTCGGTTTCACCACTTTGAGGTTATTGAGCCAGACTCAACATGCTGGACTGACAGTGTTACTGTCTTCAATTTTAGGATTTTTTATAATTAATCCCACAGTTTACTAACTGTGCCCATAGCGCACGCAATCGGATAAATAATTCCCTTGCCGAATACATTGAATGCGCACGGAACCCACTATGGAGAATCGGACATGAATCGTGGTCATGTGCCTGGACGTTTTCACCGGAAGTAGAGTCTGTGGAACGCACGCCGGAACTATGATTGAAACGCACGTGCGGTTATCGTACACAGATGATGGGTATATCGAATTATGAAGTGACTATTTATAGCCGCATGAAATATGATAGATAAATCAAGACTGAGGAAGCCTACAGAAGGATTAGGCAAAACGCATATCTTTTATTTTGTATTTTAAAACAGAAATATCGTTTTTATACTGGAATAAATGTTTTTATTTTGAAACCCACTTGAAGTGCAGATTGGTGATTCCAAATGGTGTACTTTGGTTCAAAGAAGTTGACCACATTGATATTCCACTGCCTATTATACTGAGCCACTTGTTTGGGAGAGGCTCAGAAAATTGTGGGTATATATACCACACATTAATTGTTATGGTACAAGGAGCAGCGATATTTGCGCAATGGAGATTTTCTCATTTCTTTAAGGTACCCCAAGTGTCACCCATAGAAGACTCAAGACCTATTGTATGTCAAGGGGTGTGACCCACCAGAGTGGTCAAGAGGCGATTCACCTTGAGCCATATTGGGCTCCCCCTTGTGAGTTTTATATATAAAGTGCATCCATTCAATTGTGTTTGATCTAAACGTTGTTGCACCATCAAGTTTTCCCTTTTTTCAACTAATAGGTTTTATGTTGAAGTTTATTCTTTTCTAAAGAATAAGACGAATATTGTTGAAGTATGTGGCTAGGGTCAGACAAACGCATTTTTCGCGTTGTCCATGAAAAAGTGCGTTCGAACGAATGGACGTATTTTTTCACAGAGTACGCGATAGCGGTCATACGAAGCGCATTTTCGTCGGTGGTTTTGTATGGATCATCAATAAAACACTTTTTGCGTCTGGACATTATGTAGACTGGACATTAGCAGCATCTGACGTCTCCTAATCACGCACACATGCAGCTAGCAGATGCAGCGCACTCTGTACTTCAGTACTAGGGATGAGCTGTTCGGGTTCGGAGTTCGACCCGAACTTTGGCAGTTCGAAAGTTCGCGAATTTCGAACTTTTTGGGTCTGTTCGGTTCGAGTTCGGAAAAATAAGAAATTTTGAAAAAAGTATAGAAAATGCTTAAAAAAAATACTAAAAAATCTAGAAATAAGAGACTCTTTACTGCAGAATATTATAAGCAACGGTTTATTAGATATTGAATTAAAAACTAATGTGTACGTGGAAAGATTATCAACTCTAAATGACCTCTGTTCACAAACGGGCATAACACCAGGTGTTTTTAGTCTGGTAATCAATTTGATACATTGTACAATATACTGAGGGTGGGGTGGTGTCTGCTTCTGATTGAGATTTGAGAATTAATTTCCCTAAAACATCCTAATATGCTGCATTTAACCCTTTCGCTGCTGAGGCTTTCATACCTCTGTGCTGAGGTCATTTATACGCTTTCGCGCATCATGTTTAACCACGTTTTGTAACCATATTTTGATATATGACCCATACATATTATATATATCGTTCTTCCGGCAGACTTGGCAGATTCATAATATGTCATTATTATATGAATAAGTTATGTCATGTCTGTATATATAACAAAATGCAATAAAATAGAATTTTCATAAATTTATTATGTGTAAAGTGTTTTTTTTTTCACATTTTAACATGCGATCATTTGCGGTTATATTTTGTATGGGGTGCGCTTGTTAAAAAAATTAGAAATGGGGTCTCGTTACATTTTTTTTTGGGAAAATTTCGCTTTTTTTAACAAACGCACCGCATACAAAAATCGTTAGTGCAGCATTATTGTATACATTATATTTGAAATGGGAACAATATTGCTGCATTAACAAAACAAAAACAAAAAAAACTTGTGTATTTTTTTTGAGAATTTTTTTTTTTTTAAATATGCACAATGACTCCAGTCCTCAGGGGGAGTTCCTGGAGGCTTGGCCGACATCCAAGATATCGGCCAGCTCCAGGAGAGGATCACGATTCAGCGCTGATTCGTGATCCGGCTCCCCAGGGGTTAATCACAGCCACCGTTTGAAGGGCAGGCTGTGCCCTTCCAAACGGTGCCTGGATTAACCCTCTGCCCCCGGCGATCGGGGGAGGGAGAGAGGTCCAAAGGACCTCCCCCTCCTCCCTTTCAGGCGCTTCCTCCGCACATGCGGGGGGGGGGGGGGCGCCTGAATTAGATGTCATCGCGCCAATGACATCTAATTGCTCCGCCGGGTCCCGGAGTGCTAGGCTGACATCCAAGATGTCAGCCCGCACCGGGGGGGCGCAGCAATCTGCCGGAATCTGGCGGATTGCTGCCTCCTGTGCATGGACGCACTCAGCGCGTCCATAGCACAGGAGAACCACATGGCGGGACGCACTGAGCGCGTCCATAGCAGCCAAGTGGTTAACTGGTGTTTGAAAAAAATTCAAAATAACATCTACGGCTAGGGTCAGATGAGCGCATTATGTACGGACTGTGCGTCCGTGCAGTACGGACGTACTTACTGACTGACAACAAAGGTAGTGGCCAAACAGTCTGTTTTTTTCACGGACGTATTTTTTGACTGATGTAGCAGGGAAAATAAATTAAAATGAAAAAACATTCTGTCCGTCAAAAATGCTGGACGTATAAATGCAGTCCATCTGACCTCGTTTCATCACTCACATACAAAGCTACACGGACATTGCGCACTCCGCACGTCCGTTCTAGCAGTATTACGTTCTTGCCTAACCTGCGTCCGTTTGCTGCGTCCACCATGCATCCGCACTTCCGTGCGGACGTACTTCGTGTGTGGGGCTCCATTGGTCAGAATGCTATGCTGCCACGGACGTACAAATGTGCGGCAACACGGACGTGATAACTGCGCTCGCCTGACCCCAGCCTTAAGCAATGTTATTTTTCACCTCGGGATTAAACATTCACAGGGTTATTCAGAGAGCGGTGAAAAGCAGGAGAATAACTGGAGAAGTGAAAATTCTAGGTCAAAATAGCCAAACCAGAAAAATTCTCCCATTTATCTCACTTTCCAAATCGGCTATTTGGTCTAGATTGTTATCTTCTCCTGCCAGTTCTCCTGGCTTTCACCTCTCTCTCAGGGTTGTTCAGAGAAAGGTGAAAACCAGGAGAATGACAGGAAAAGAGAACAATCTGGACCAAATAGCCGATTTGGAAAGTGAGATAAGGCTAGGGTCAGACTAACGCATTTTTCACAGCGACCAAAAGTGCGTCCGAACGCATTGCCGTATTTTTTCACGGAATGCGCGAAAACGGTCATACGATGCGCATTTTTGTGCGTGATTTTTTACGGATCCAAACCAGGAAACTTTGGGTGTCTGGACGTTATGTTGGCCGGACATGAGCAGGGTCTGACATCTCCAAATCACGCACACACGCCGCTAGTGGACGCAGCACACTCTGTACGTCCGTACTAGCGGTTCTGCATTCTTGAAAAAATGCATTCATTTTCCACTTGCGTTGCGCAGCCGGACTTTCGTGCGACCGTACTTCATATATTGGCCATCATTGCCCGTCATTTGCTGCTAGTGCGGCCGTGATTAAGTGCGCCTAAACGCACGTTAAAAATTCACTAGTCTGACCCTAGCCTAAATGGGAGAATTTTTTTGGTTTGGCTATTTTGACCTAGAATTTTCCATTCTCCAGTCATTCTCCTGCTCTACACCGCTCTCTGAATAACCCTGACAGGGTTATTCAGAGAAAGGTGAAACTCAGGAGAAAGACTGAAGAGAAAATTCTAGGTCAAAATAGCCAAACCAGAAAAATTCTCCCATTTTTCTCACTTTCCAAATCGGCTATTTGGTCTAGAATTTTCCATTCTCCAGTCATTCTCCTGCTTTTCACCGCCAAAAAATCAGTAAACTTTTTCTGCGTGTCCGAAAATGTCTCCTCTTTTCATACAGACTGCTGCCCCAAGCAGTTGTTTATGGATAGATTAAGGCTAGGGTCAGACGAAAGCAGTTTTAACGTGCGTTTAGACGCACGAAATCACGGCCGTGCTAGCAGCAAACGACGGGCAATGACGGCCAATATACGAGGTACGGTCGCACGAAAGTCCGGCCGCGCAACGCAAGTGGCAAACGAACGCATTTTGTTGAGAACGTCAAACCGCTAGTACGGTCGTACAGAGTGCGCTGCGGCCGCATAGCGGCGTGTGTGTGTGATTTTGAGATGTCAGACACTGCTAATGTCCGGCCAACATAACGTCCAGATGCAAAAAGTGTTTTATTGATGATCCGTACAAAATCACGAACGCAAATGCGCATCGTATGACCGCTATCGCGTACTCCCGTGAAAAAATGCGTCCATTCGTTCGAACGCACTTTTTCACAGACAACGCGAAAATGCGTTCGTCTGACCCTAGCCTAAAGGAAAGCATTTACCGTCATTTGAAATGTCATTTTTTGGTTTTTACATATTTCTATACATCCTAGAAATCCGCCACTTCACGGCAGGTTATGGGGACCTCCTAGGCACGATATTTGAAGGAATTTTTCGGTTTTATTTTTATCCCTTATTTCATGGAAAACTCCCTGTCCCTTTAAAAACGTTTTTTTTTTTTACTTTTTGTCCTTGTTTCCTGTCCCCCAGGGCACTACCCAGAACCCGATACACTTATGGCAAATATCTAGCATATATGCCCTCTTGGAGGACACTCTAAAAACTGAATTTTCAGCCCCATTGACTTGTATGGGGTTCGAGTTCGGGTTTGAATCCGAACATTTGGAAAGTTCAGGTTCGGCTTCGAACCGAACTCGGGGAGTGTTCGGCTCATCCCTAGTCAGTACTAGTGGTTTCACGTTCTTGAAAAAATGCGTTTATTTGCCTCTTGCGTTGCCCGGCCGAACTTTCGTGCGGCCGTACTTCGTATATTGCCTGTCATTGGACGTCATTTGCTGCTACTACGGCGTGATAAAGTTCGGCTGCACGCACGTTCGCACTGCGTTCGTCTGAACCCAGCCTATATCGAAGATATTCACATCAGTTTCGTGCGCTCACACCGGGTCTAGTGCCCATTTGTTTTTGCGGAATTATATGCTGCATTAATTATACTGTAGAGGTGCTGCCTGGCAGTGTGCGGAATTATGTGCTGCATTAATTACTGTATACTGTAGGAGGTGCTGCCCGGCAGTGTGTGGAATTATATGCTGTGCTATTATACTGTAGAGGTGCTGCCCGGCAGAGTGCGGATTCACATGCTGCATTAATTATATTGTAGATGTGCTGCCCGGCAGTGTGCGGATTCTTATGCTGCATTAATTATACTGTAGACGTGCTGCCCAGCAGTGTGCGGATTCATATGCTGCATTAATTATACTGTAGAGGTGCTGCCCGGCAGTGTGCTTAATTATATGCTGCATTAATTATACTGTAGAGGTGCTGCTCGGCAGTGTGTGGATTCATATGCTGCTTTATTCTGTAGAGGTGCTGCCCGGCAAAAAAATGCTTACAAAATCTTAAAAGAATAAATAAGTAAAGGAACTTTCATTCTATTGGTAGTAATCTACTTGCTATAATTAAAAAAGCAATAAAAAAACCAACTCATTAAAAAACGAAAAACCAAACTGAACCGAATCACCCGAACGATCCGAATCACAGAATCGCCAAAATGACCCAAAATTTTGAATCGATTTCGAATCGATTCACTGAATCGAAAGGAAAACGGTCCGAAATGACCCGAAACCAAAAAAAAACACCTGGAAAAAAACGAAACAAAATTTTCAGCGGTGCACATCTCAATATGTACTATTCAAAATGAAATATCCAATAAGTATGCATCACCTGTAACAAAAGAGGTTATTCAGAGAGAGCAGATCTGGGCCCGAAATGTCACCGAACTGTGAATATCCCCATACGGTGACATTTCGTGGCCATTCGGGAACTCCGAGCAGGCAGCTCGCCAAACTACGGTGCTGTTTGAAAGGCAGTGAAATTCCCCAGGTTTTGCCTACACTCCAGGGACCCAGGGCCGGCGCTACCGCTAGGTGAGCTAGGCGGCCGCCTAGAGCGCAGTCCCGCCTAGGGCGCAGCCGGCCCCTACCACTGCAATTACCCCATCTGTTTTATTTATTTGCGCGCGGCCGCAGACTGCCAAGTGTGTGTGTCACTTAGCAGCGGCGCGCTCCTTCTCCCCTGCCGGCACTGCCCCCAATGCCTGCAAGTCGTCGGCCCCCGTTGATTAAGTTGCGCGGCAGCCACGTGACATCATCAGCGGGTGTCGACGGCAGGTGTTCTGACTCCAGCCTCAGTGCACCGCAACGTGCCTGCCTCAATCCCACACTCTGGGAGCACGGAACGTTGCCTTGGCGCCTCCCCCTCATGCGTCACGTGAGGGGGAGGTGCCAAGGCAGCGTGCCGTGCTCCCAGAGTGTGGAACTGAGGCAGGTATGTTGCGGTGCTCCTGCAGCGGCTGTTTCAGAGCGACCAGAAAGTCGTGGTCCGCCTGCTGCAGAAGGAGATGAACAAGGGTGCGGTCCAGCAGAGCCAGCCAGACTGAGGTCGCGTGCACAAAGGATTCCAACAACAGTCAGTATGTATGCAGGTGAGAAAGCGCAGGGGTCGATGACAGGGACTCAAATTGATGTGTGTGTGTGTGTGTGTGTGTGTGGGGTGAATTCAAATTGATGTGTGTGTGTGTGTGTGTGGGGGTGAATTCAAATTGATGTGTGTGTGTGTGTGTGTGTGGGGGATGAATTCAAATTGATGTGTGTGTGTGTGTGTGGGGGGTGAATTCAAATTGATGTGGGGGTGAACTAAAATTGATATGGGGGGTGAACTATAATTGATATGGGGGGTGAACTAAAATTGATATGGGGTGAACTTAAGTTGGGGTGGTAATAACTCATTGATATGGGGGGTTTGAGCACTGAAGAAAGACGCACAGAGGAAAGAGAAAAAGAGGAAGAGGAAAGAAAAGGCGAAAGAAAGTAGCACAGAGGGCAGAGGAAAGAAAGAAAGTAGCACAGAGGGCAGAGGAAAGAAAGAAAGTAGCACAGAGGGCAGAGGAAAGAAAGAAAGTAGCACAGAGGGCAGAGGAAAGTAGCACAGAGGGCAGAGGAAAGAAGCACAGAGGGCAGAGGAAAGAAAGAAGCACAGAGGGCAGAGGAAAGAAAGAAGCACAGAGGGCAGAGGAAAGAAAGAAGCACAGAGGGCAGAGGAAAGAAGCACAGAGGGCAGAGGAAAGAAAGAAAGATGCACAGAGGGCAGAGGAAAGAAAGAAGCATAGAGTGCAGAGAAAATAAAGAAGCACAGAGGGCAGAGGAAAGAAAGAAGCATAGAGTGCAGAGGAAAGAAAGAAGCACAGAGGGCAGAGGAAAGAAAGAAAGAAGCACAGAGGGCAGAGGAAAGAAAGAAAGAAGCACAAAAGGGCAGAGGAAAGAAGCACAGAGGGCAGAGGAAAGAAAGAAAGTAGCACAGAGGGCAGAGGAAAGAAAGAGGCACAGACTGATCCTGGACCAGAGGTGTAAGATGGGCATCGAACTACTTTGTGTGTAGCCCCCCCTCCCGCAGCATGTGTTCCCCCCGTGCACAGTTTGTCGTCTCCCCGCGCACTGTTTGTGTGTGTTTCATGCACATTTTAACAGTTGACAATTTTTTCTGGTGGGGGGGGGCGCGCAAGTAGTCTTGCCTAGGGCGCAAAATAGTCTAGCACCGGCCCTGCAGGGACCCTGCAGCTAACTTTGATTCCCCGAAGTGCAAGGAAGTGCGGGGAACAAGAGAGCCCTGAAATGTCGTTGACATTTCAGTGCTCTCTGAATAACCCCTAAAAGAAACAAATGAAACATAGGGAACACTCCTACCCGTGAACAACACGGACAAATACTCGGCCCTCTGCTATTCACGATATTCATAAATTAGCTTTCTTAACATCTGTAAAGCCGCAACTGTACACATGTATGCAGATGACATCGTAATCTATACCAGCAAACCAAATCTCCCACAGCTGGAGATAGTGCTGCAAGAACAATTCACAGAGGTAGAAAAGTGGATCAAACAGAACAAACTTTTTTTAAATACTGACAAAACTGTAACGATGCTCTTTGGAGCAGCACCTAAACTACATAAATTGCAAGACCCCCATATCCCTCATTTTCCTACAGAACACCACAGTTATGGAATAACCTCCCAGATGCCATCAAATCTCCCCCCAGTCTTAAGTCACTCAAGATCTCCCTATTAACATACCTCAATATGGAATGCACCTGTAAACATGTAACATAATGGCCATTTCCTACATATTTAATTTTATGTAAATATGTATATTTGTGTTGTTTTATAATATCTTGCATTGTATTACTTTGTATTTCTGTAACGACTGTAACATTTCAATGTTCTTGAACCCAGGACATACTTGAAAACGAAAGAAATCTCAATCTATCCTTCCTGGTAAAATAATTTATAAATAAATAAAATATACCACCACTAACCTGTGTTACCAAACATCATTAGGAGTAACATAAATAAAAAAATATAAACACTATGCAAGGTTAAGGTGAACTGGACCAGAAATAACATATATAAGGAAGGTCCATCCTGAGGTGTGCATAGAGCAATGTTGATTGTAGACTACATCCTGGACTTCCTTGGTTTAAAGTAACTGGTTTAAATTGCGAAAATGCTTATTTTACCAGATTTGATTTAGTAAGAATTACGTAAAAACAAACAAAAGGAATAAAATAAACCATTTTAGAAAAGGCCTTGCTCTACTGTTTATTATTCATACATACATACATACATTACATACATCATGTAGAGAGCAAGGAAAGGTCCTGTCCGGGGTTTATGTGTCACCCAGATTTCTCTCTTACACCTTCCGGAACCTCTAAGCACCTGGTTTTGCACTTTGCCTCAGTGGCAATTTAGTGCAGGTGAGGCAAACAGACATCGCTCTGGAGTCTGGGGAGCAGACGGTCTCTATCTGCTGGAGCACAAGGTTGGTCATGCTAGTTTGCTGAAGCCTGACAAACACTAGGCTTGCAAAGGTTGTTAGTCAGGGCTATTGTATGTTTAGTTAGTGCCGGGACACGGCTAGGAATTTTCTTTGCTTTTGAACTGTTTATTTTGAGCAATATACAGTGTGGTGTGTAACCTGTGGGTTGCTGCAATAAATGTACCCCCGTTTGAAGAAAAGTCACTGGTCTGGTCTCTGAACCTTTCAAGAGTGCTCACCCCAGAGAGCAATTGCACCCGCTACCTGTTTCCCAGCTCACAATATATTAGAAACATAGAAAAATGTCGGCAGATAAGAACCTTTCGGCCCATCTAGTCTGCCCAATTACATGGATACTTTACCTGGATTTATCTTTTGTTTAGGATAACCTTATGCCTATCCCATGCTTGCTTAAATTCAATTACTGTTTTGGCCTCTACCACTTCTACTGGAAGACTGTTCCATATTTATAATAAAGTTTATAACTGTAGAAGACCTTTAAACATCGCAGCAATTTGTGAAGCCTTCTAAGTGCAAGCCTTCCAAGTGAGCACTTAGAGATATTCTGGTGAGTGATTTTGATTTTTGTTTTAAACAGATCTTTTCTATTCCTCTTAGGCTGGGGTCAGACGAACGCAGTGCGAACTCGCGTGCAGCTGCACTTTATCACGGCCGTAGTAGCAGCAAATGACGGCCAATGAAGGGCAATATACAAAGTACGGCCGCACGAAAATAGCAAACAAACGCATTTTTTCGAGAAAGTGATACTGCTAGTACTGACGTACAGAGTGCGCTGCGTCCGCTAGCGGCGTGTGTGCGTGAATAGGAGACGTCAGACACTGCTAATGTCCGGCCAACATAACGTCCAGATGCAAAAAGGGTTTTATTGATGATCCGTACAAAATCAGGGATGAAAATATGCATCGTATGACCACTATTTCGTATTCCGTGAAAAAATACGTCCATTCATTCGAACGCACTCTTTCACGGATGACGCGAAAAATGCGTTCGTCTGACTCTAGCCTTAAGGTTTTAAGTTAGGTCTGGTGAGTAAATTAGATTAGGCTGGTGACTCATTTTTTTTGCTTACTGATTAGCATAGAATTTGAATCAATTGGGTGCTATTTGCTAAGTGGTTAAGCTTGTCCATGCCTTGCTGGGGGAGGTGTTCTTTAGGTGACTATATAAAGCTTGGGGATATTAGCTTGTCTATTAGAGCTTGTGAAGCCTTGTATGTGCAAGCCTTCCAAGTGAGCACTTAGAGATATTCTGGAGATACTCTGGAAGTAGTTTGAGGTTAGACAGGAGGTAGGGAACCTACAAAAAAGGTAAGATTTGCTGGTTTTAAATCCATTCTTTTATAATGGCAGGCTTGGTCCAGTGTAAGAGCTGTCATGCATTTGTTTTTAGATCCAATTTTTGGAGGTTTGGAGTGTGCCTGATATGTAGGCAGTTCTCTTTATTGCAGCAAGAAATTGCCTGTTTGAAGTCTGAGATTTGTAAATTATCTGTTAGACAAACTCAGGCTATGACTGTTACAAAGCCACTGCCACAGAGGCCTCCTAGGAGCGGCAGATGAACTACTGTAGGATCTAGTAGACTTAGAGTTGTGGATAGAAGGCAGGTCCCACAGT
The DNA here is from genome assembly GCA_009667805.1 of Leptobrachium leishanense. Lineage (NCBI taxonomy): Eukaryota > Metazoa > Chordata > Amphibia > Anura > Megophryidae > Leptobrachium > Leptobrachium leishanense. The sequence goes on from RXON01003036.1 coordinate 57,332, forward strand.
CTGTGGCTCTTCTTAATTCTTTCGCGGTACTTTCAGAGTGTAGTGGTAAGACGGAAGTAGGCTCAGACACCATAGTTGAGGAACCACCATCCCCTATGCCTAAGGTATGCAGGACTGCAACCAAGGACAAAAAGGAAAAGGTGGGACTTAATAGAAGGCAATTGTTACTGGGTGATTCTATCATAAGAGGTGTTGAGCTGGACAGTAGTGGTTTGGTGAGATGTCTTCCTGGGGCTACTGCTCGTAGAGACAAGAGACATATTCTCAATATTGTCAAACAAGCAAAGCAGCAAGGGGAAGTGGACGTTTTGGTCCATCTAGGGACAAATGACTTGGCTAGCAATGAGGTTTCTGAGATTAAGGAAGATTTTTGTGTTCTTGGAGGTGAAATACAGCAGATTGTGTCCACTGTGTCATTCTCTGAAGTTTTTTTTTTTTTTGAGAAAGGATTTTACCAGGAAGGATACATTGAGATTTCTCTCGTTTTCAAGTATGTCCTGGGTGGCGAGTATGTACCGTTAGGTGTCTTGCCAAGGACACTTACCAGAGAGGTTGCTCGCTGGGATCAAACCCATGACTCCACAGGCAATCTCCATGCAGAGCAGTGACATTACCTCTACTCCACCCAGCCGGTAAGTTCTGCCTGTGCATAACATTCAGGATAGGCAGATGCGCAATAGGGAATTTAATTTGTGGCTTCGGGAATGGTGTCGGGAGCAAGGATTTGGCTTTGTGTCCCATGATAGCTCTAATTGAAGCAGAAAGGAAGTGTATAAAAAAGATGGTTTGCATTTTACTCATAGGGGAACATATGTTCTCAGTTAGAAGTTCAAAGGTTTCACAAAGGAATATTTAAACTAGGAGAGGGGGACAAAAGGGTAAAAAAAACCAATCCTCCCGATTGTCCCCCAAAACTAAATCGGAGGGTGCAAGAAACATGTGGGGTAAAAAATGACAAGCTCAGTCGTGTCTATAAATGCTCGCAGTTTAATCAATAAAATCAATCCTAACCTCAACATCTGAGGAAAGGGATTTAGGGGTTATTATTTCAGAGGATCTAAGGGTAAGTAGTCAATGTAATAGAGCAGCAGGAAATGCTAGCAGAATGCTTGGTTGTGTAGGGAGAGGTATTAGCAGTAGGAAAAGGGAAGTGCTCATGCCACTGTACAGAGCACTGGTGAGACCTCACTTGGAGTACTGTGTGCAGTACTAGAGACCGTATCTCCAGAAGGATATAGACATCTTAGAGAGAGTTTCAGAGAAGGGCTACTAAATGGTGTACGGCTTGAAGGAGAAAAGTTACCAGGAAAGGCTTAATGATCTTAACATGTACAGCTTGGAAAAAAGACCAGACAGAGGAAATATAATAGAAACATTTAAATACGTAAAGGGAATCCACGAGGTAGAGGAAGGGAGTATATTTAAACGGAAACAAAGTAGCAAAACAAGAGGACATAGTCTTAGATTAGAGGGGCAAAGGTTTAAAAGTAACATCAGGAAGCATTATTTTACTGAGAGGGTGGTGGATACATGGGACAGCCTTCCAGTTGAAGTGGTAGAGGCCAAAACAGTAATTGAATTTAAGCAGGCATAGGAAAGGCATAAGGCTATCCTAAACAAAAGATAAATCCAGGTAAAGTATCCATGTAAGTGGGCAGACTAGATGGGCCGAAAGGTTCTTATCTGCCGACATTTTTCTATGTTTCTAACTGGAGGCAATGATGGCAGCTGAAAAAGTAGATTTAGTGGCAGTTACTGAGACATGGTTCAGTGAGAAAAATAACTGGGACATAACAATACCAGGGTACTCTTTATATAGAAAAGACAGAGAAGGTAGGGAAGGAGGAGTGGCCCTGTATGTGAAAAACAACATAAAAACGAACCAAATAAAAGTGAGCGAGGTGAACATAGAGTCAGTTTGGGTTACGCTAACATTTGGCAATCATATAGTAGCTCGTGTAGGTGTGATCTATAGACCCCCTGGACAAGTAGAAGAGCTAGATAATCTGCTGTTTGAGGAAATAGCCAAAATGGCAATGAAGGGGGAAGTTATTATCATGGGGGACTTTAATCTTCCTGATGTGAACTGGAAAACCAGAATAGCTGGGTGCACCAGGAGTAGGGATGAGCTGTTCGGGTTCTGACGGTTCGGGGGTTCAACCCGAACTTAGCCTGCTCGAGCAGATCGCGAACCCCAAACATTTCCGGGTGTTCACCGCATGTTCGACCACAATGGACCACAATGCATTTTCCCACTGCCTGAAGCTCCAAATTGTCTACAGCCTTGCACCTGACCACAGGTCTGGTGCAAGACTGGTTGAACACTATGGGCAAATTTTGCCCAATCATAGGCTCACAGAGCTAAGTCCCGCAGCACACTATATAAGGTTTCAACGCAACGCTTCTGCACGCATTTCAGAGGAGATTTCAAAGATAGTTGTGAGTGTTGTTACTGCCGGTCTGCCACACTACTGGGGGGTCTGGGGGTTCTCATTTCGACCAAATATCAGGGAATTTAGGTGATGTGTGTCTGGTCACTGTGCCAGCAAGTTTTTTTTGGGGTTTACAACTTTATTTAAAACATTTGTGAATTGAGGTGATCTTCTGTGTCTCGTCACAAAGCCAGCAATTTTTTTTGGGGCTCACTAATTTCTTTAAAACATTTGTGAATTGAGGTGATCTGTCTCTTGTCACTGGCTGCCAGCTATCAGTGTGTCTCACTGAGTTATACCAGAGTTATTTAAATCTTTATACCAGAGTTGAATCAGAGTTCTGTATATATTAATCTATATATCACTCACCATGTCTGAAAGAACAAAGGACTGGCAGACGCTCCCAGACACAGATAAGAGGGCAAGCAGCCCCTGTGTCGGGAGGCTGTGTCTCTGGTCGTGGTGGACGTGGTGCATCCTCTGCAGGGGCACGCTTGTCCTTTCTAACTGGTGCTGGCCGTCTTAAGCAGCAGCAGCAACATACAGAGGACTTGGTGGAGTGGCTAACCAGGCCATCCTCATCCTCCGAGTCCTCTGCCAGCCAGGCTTCTAGTGCTTTACAGTCCACCTCAGCTGCCGAAGCATCTAATGCAGCCTCCATATCCACAGCTACTCCTACCGTAGCCTCGCTATCACACACGGAGGAGTCAGCTGAATTGTTTGACTACAATGAGAATGACATGCTGCTTGAGGATGCGCAGCAAGTACAGTGCTCTGATTCAATCTGAGGTTGAGCAAGGAAGTATAATCAACCTAGAGGAAGGGGGTGCCAGTGATGACACACAAATAACTGGCACTCATGTTGCCCCAGCAGCTGCAGCATACTGCCAAATTGGCTCCAGTGACGAGATAGGGGGTGAAGATGACATTGATGATGATGATGAGGTCACTGACTCCACCTGGGTGCCAGATCAAACTGAGGAATCAAGTGAGGAGGAGGAGGCACAGCAAACACGAGGCACAACATCCTCTGTGACCAACTGTAGCACTAGCCAATCCAAAGCATCACATGTCAGAGCTGCTCCGGTGCAGAGCACTGTTTTCTCAAAGAACACATGCAGGAACTCTGTTGTCTGGGAGTTCTTTAAGAAATGTGCAGCAGACCCCACCACTGCTATTTGTAATCTATGTCAGAGGAGGCTGAAGCGTGGGATAATCACCGGACACTTGGGTACCACATGCTTGAGGCGACATATGAACAAGTGCCACACATCCTGTTGGGGCAAAACTTTGCATAGGTCCTCCTCCTCCTCATCTGTCTCTACCCACACTGTATGTCCTGCCATGCAATTGCCTACAACCTCCACCGACAGGGATGATGCTACAGTAATGGATGTACAAACAGATCCTTCCTCACAATGTGACATCATCCCAGTAGCTGAAGATTTATGCAGTCAGATTACGTTGCCGCAGCTGCTGCAGCGAAAGAAAAAATATAGTCCCAACCATCCCCAAGCACAGCGTCTAAATGCCAGCTTAGCAAAATTACTCGCATTGCAGCTGCTGCCTTTCCAGCAGCTGGAATTTCCTTCCGTGAATTTGATGAATGCGCTGTACCACAGTGGCAGTTTCCAAAACGCCATTACTTTTCACGCAAGGCCATTCCAGCACTATACCAGCACGTGGAAGACAACGTTATCCAGGCAGTGGGAAAGGCAGTCAGCAGCAAGGTGCATGTCACTTTAGACACGTGGTCCAGCAAGCATGGACAGGGTCATTACATTTCCTTCATGGCACACTGGGTAACTCTGATTGCAGCTGGGAGGGATCCAAGACGGGGCTCTGTGCTGGAGCTTGTTCATCCACCACACCTCCAGAAAGCTGCTTGTATGAGGTCTGTCTGCTCCACCACCACCACCACCTCTTCCTCCTTCTCCTCCTCCTCCTTCTCTGTCTCTGGTGAAGTGGCAGTTAAACCCACGCCTGACAGGGTCTACGCAATGGCGCAAGCAAAAAGATGCCATACTGTGCTTGAGCTGGTTTGTTTAGGGGACAGGAGCCACACCGGGTCAGAAATTTTGTCAGCTCTGCAGGGGCAGGTGCAGAGATGTTTAACACCACACCAGCTTGAGCTGGGAATGATCGTCTGCGATAATGGCAGCAAACTTCTCTCCGCCCTACGCAAGGGTAAATTGACGCATGTACCATGCCTAGCACACGTCCTAAATCTGGTGGTACAGCGTTTCCTAAGCAAGTACCCAGGGCTGCCAGAGCTTCTCATCCAGGCCAGAAAAGTCTGCAGCCACTTCAGACGGTCATTACGGTCATTCCCAGCAAGCGCTCGCCTTGCAGAAATTCAAAGAGAATTCCACCTTCCCACAAACCGTCTGATCTGTGACATGCCCACCAGGTGGAACTCGACATTAGCAATGCTGCAGCGTCTGCACAGGCAGCAGAGGGCCATCAACGAGTACCTGTGTGAGTATGGCACAAGGACAGGTTCAGGTCAACTTGGTTCCCCCCCCCGCAGTGGCTGATGATCAAGGATGCATGCACTGTACTGTCAAAATTTGAGGAGGCAACGAGGATGGTGAGCAGGGACAGTGCACGCATCAGTGACACAATTCCTTTAGTGTTCCTGCTGGAGCACACTCTGCGGGGAATTATAGATGTGGCTCTAGAGGCAGAGCAGCGGGAGAAAGAGGACGCCTTCCCTAGCTCTCAAGGCCCCAGTCTTTCCGCAGACAGCATTCCAGCAGGTCCTACTCAGATCAGACAGGAGGAGGAGGAGGACTATATAAGTAGTGGGCACATTGAAGGTGGGGATTCCTCAAGGGAGGGTTTTGTGTGCCCAGAAACAGAAGGGCTTGTGCGTGGCTGGGAGGAGGAATTGCACGATACGGTCATCCTCATTGACCAGGAAGACTCTGCAGCAAATGCCACCTCCAACCTATGCTGCATGGGCTCCCTAATGATGCAAAGCCTGCTAAAGGACCACAGGATTCGTGCTATCAAGGAGAGGGATCATTACTGGTTGGCAACCCGCACAGAGGGAGCACAGGATGAATAAACTTGAGGACGCCCTGAAGCGACACTTGTGTAACACCTTTCCAGGCACTGGTAGATTACCAAGTGCTGACACACGTGCTTCTGAGCTGCAGGTGATCAGAGGAATAGCGGTGAAGGCCAGGGCCGCTTGACTGATGCATTTTTAAAAAATTTTAGTCCTCGACGCCCAGGGACGTCAAATGTAGGCACCCATTGCCAACGTCTTCACCATATGGTGCAGGACTACCTAGGGGCAAGGGCAGACCTTTATACCTTTCCAGCAGATGATCCACTGGCTTACTGGGTGTTGAGATTGGATCACTGGCCAGAATTTAGCCAATATGCTATACAGCTACTAGGTTGCCCTTCATCTAGCGTGCTTTCCAAAAGGACGTTCAGTGCCGCTGGAGGTTTTGTCACAGACAAAAGAGTGCGTCTGTCCACCGACTCTGTAGACCGGCTGACATTTATAAAAATGAATCAGTCCTGGATCAGCAGCTATCAATCCCCTGATACCGAAGTAACGGAATAGTTCGGGTATGTCTTCTGCATGCACAAAACCTCCAGCACTGAACTCTTCCACAATACCTCAAAAGGGTTACGGTGTGAATGCACTTGCTGCCATGAAAGGCACAATATTTGGCTGCACTGACGCCTGTGCCAGATTTATATCATTTTAATTTTTTGAACAGCCGGGTCCAACCCTACACTCTTCCACAATACCACAGAGGGGTTACTGTTTGATGATGACTGTTTAATGGCCTGCCATTAAAGGCACAATATCTGGGTGCACTGACGCCCATTAACAGCTAAAAAAAAAAAAATTCAATATAGGACTAGGGATGAGCTGTTTGGCAGTTCGAAGGTTCGCGAATTTCGAACTTTTTGGGCGTGTTCGAAAAAACCCCAGAAATTTTTGAAAAAAGTATAGAAAATGCTTAAAAAAAAAAATACTAAAAGAAAATAAAAAAAAAATAAAGAGACACATTACTGCAGAATATAAGCAACGGTTTATTAGATATTGACTTAAAAACTAATGTGTGCGTGGAAAGATTCTCAACTCTAAATGACCTCTGTTCACAAACGGGCATAACACCAGGTGTTTTTAGTCTGGTAATCAATTTAATACATTGTACAATATAGTGAGGGTGGGGTGGTGTCTGCTTCTGATTGAGATTTGAGAATTAATTTCCCTAAAACATCCTAATATGCTACATTTAACCCTTTCGCTGCTGAGGCTTTTCACACCTCTGTGCTGAGGTCATTTTTACCGCTTTTGCTCATCATGTTTAACCGCATTTTGTAGCCATATTTTGATATATGACCCAGACATATTATATATCGTTCTTTCCGGCAGACTTGGCAGATTCATAATATGTCATTATTATATGTATACGTTATGTCATGTCTGTATATTATAACAAAAAATGCAATAAAATTAGAATTTTCAATAATTTATTATGTGTAAAAAAATTTTTTTTCACATTTTAACATGCGATCGTTTGCGGTTATATTTTGTATGGGGTGCACTTGTTAAAAAAAATAGAAATGGGGTCTCGTTACATTTTTTTGGGGGAAAATTTCGCTTTTTTTAACAAACGCACCGCATACAAAAATCGTTAGTGCAGCATCATTGTTCACATTATAATTGAAATGGGAACAATATTGCTGCATTAACAAAACAAAAACAAACAAAAAAACCTGTTTATTTTCAAAAAAAAATTAAATGTTTTTTTTTTTAAAAAAAATAATATTTTTCATGCTCATGTTTGGTATCCTTGGAAAGGCCATGCTCTGGCCGATCCAACGATATCAAACATTAACCTCTAGCTGCCACAGATTGGGAGATAGGGGGTTCATTGGAACCCCCTATCTCCACCATTGGTGGCAGCTAGGGGTTAACTCCAGGACTGGCGTCATCGTGCATAGCACGATGACGCCAGTCCTCAGGGGGAGTTCCTGGAGGCTTGGCTGACATCCAAGATGTCGGTCAGCTCCAGGAGAGGATCACGATCCGGCGCTTTTCAGCGCCGATTCGTGATCCGGCTCCCCAGGGGTTAATCACAGCCACCGTTTGGAAGGGCGGGCTATGCCCTTCCAAACGGTGCCTGGATTAACCCTCTGCCCCCGGCGATCGGGAGGGAGAGGTCTGAAGGACCTCCGACCCTCCCTTTCAAGCACTTCCTCCGCACATGCGGGGGGGGGGGCGCCTGAGTTAGAGGTCATCGCGCCGCCGCGATGACATCTAATTGCTCCGCCGGGGTCCCGGAATGCTGGGCTGACATTCAAGATGTCAGCCCGCACCGGGGGGGGGGGTGCAGGAATCCGGTGGATTGCTGCCTCCTGTGCATGGATGCGCTCAGCGCGTCCATAGCACAGGAGAACCACTTGGCTGGACGCGCTGAGCGCGTCCATAGCAGCCAAGTGGTTGACTGGTGTTTGAAAAAAATCTAAAGCAATGTTATTTTTCACCTCGGGATTAAACATTCACAGTGTTATTCAGAGAAATGTGAAACTCTGGAGAATGACTGGAGAATTGAAAATTCTAGGTCAAAATAGCCAAACCAGAAAAATTCTCCCATTTATCTCACTTTCCAAATCGGCTATTTGGTCTAGAATTTTCCATTCTCCAGTCATTCTCCTGCTTTTCACCGCCAAAAAAAAATCAGTAAACTTTTTCTGCGCGTCCTAAAATGTCTTTTCATACAGGCTGCCGCCCCAAGCAGTTGTTTATGGATAGATTAAAAGGAAAAGCATTTACCGTCATATGAAATGTAATTTTTTTGTTTTTAAGTGTTTCTATACATCCTAGAAATCCGCCACTTCACGGGCAGGTTATGGGGACCTCCTAGGCACGATATTTGAAGGAATTTTTGGTTTTTATTTTTAACCCTAATTTCATGGAAAACTCACTGTCCCTTTAAAGACGACATTTTTTTTTAAAACACTTTTTGTCCTTGTTTCCTGTCCCCCATACACCTTTTATGGCAAATATGTAGCATATATGCCCTCTTGGAGGGCACTCTAAAAAACCGAATTTTCAGCCCCATTGACTTGCATGGATGTTCGGGTTCGGGCTCGAACCGAACTCAGGGATTGTTCTGCTCATCCCTAACCAGGAGTACAAATATTCTGAACTCCCTACTGGGATTATCTCTAACACAAGTAGTTAAGGAGCTGACCCGTAAAGAGGCCATATTGGCTTTAATACTCACAAATGGAGGTTTGGTATCAGACGTTGTTGTAGGTGAAAATTTGGGATCTAGTGATCAGTCAGTGTGGTTTAATATAAGAACAGGGATGGAGCCGCACCACACAAAAACAAAAGTTTTAGACTTTAAAAAAACAGATTTTTCTAAAATGAGATTTTGTGTGAATGAGTCATTATCAGACTGGAGGAGTTTAAAGGGAGTCCAGGAGAAATGGGATTATTTAAAGGAGGCATTATTGAAGGCCACATGCAATTGCATTTGGCTTGTTAGCAAAAACAAAAAAGGGAAGAAACCACTGTGGTACTCTGCAGAATTGGCCAAAATAGTGAACAAAAAGATAGCATTCAATAATTATAAAAAAACTCATAGTGAAGAAGATAGAAAGAGGCAAAGCAATTTATAAGAGCTTCCAAAGCACACGCAGAAGAGAAAATAGCTCAGTCAGTAAAAAAGAGGACAAAACATTTTTTAAGATACATAAACGAGAAAAGAAATGTAAAACAAGGATTAGTTAGATTAAAAACAAAGGAAGGAAGGTATGTAGAAGAGGATAAAAGTCTCGCTGACTGCCTCAATGAATATTTTTGTTCAGTCTTTGCAGAAGAAAAGGAAGGAAATGGACCTCAGTTAGGAGGAAACAATAACGAGACATTTACATATGAGTTTACAGAGGAGGAGGTTCTACAGTAGCTGTCTAAAAAAGTAAAGACAAATAAGTCAATGGGGCAGGATGGGATCCACTCTAAATTATTAAAAGAGCTCAGTGGTGTAATAGCAAAACCGTTAACGGGAGTCGTCCCAGAAGACTGGAAATTAGCAAATGTTGTGCCTATTTACAAGGGTAGTAGGGAAGAATCGGGGAACTATAGGCCAGTTAGTCTTACGTCAGTAGTGGGGAAATTAATGGAAACCATGTTAAAGGAAAGGATTGTTGAACATCTAAAAACACATAGATTACAGGATCAGAAACAACATGGATTTACCTCACGGAGATCATGCCAAACTAATCTTATTGATTTTTTTGATTGGGTAACAAAAATAATAGACACAGGTGGTGCAGTAGACATTGCTTATTCAGCAAGGCTTTTGATACTGTTCCGCATAGAAGGCTTATCAATAAATTGCAATCTTTGAGCTTGGATTCAATATTGTTGAATGGATTGGCAGTGGCTGAGTGACAGGCAACAGAGGGTTGTGGTAAATGAGTTTATTCAGCGCAAGGTCTTGTTACCAGTGGGGTACGTCAGGGGTCAGTAACTTGGACCCATTCTCTTTAATATTTTTATTAGTGATATTGCAGAAGGTATTCTTGCAGAAGGTATGGAAAAGTATGTCTTTTTGCTGATGACACAAAGATTTGCAACAGGGTTGACATTCCTGGAGGGATCAGCCAAATGACAAATGATTTAGGTAAACTAAAAAATGGTCGGAGCTGTGGCAATTGAGCTTTAATGTGGATAAGTGCAAGATAATGCACCTGGGGTAAAAACCCAAGGTCTGAATATAGAATATTTGATACAGTCCTAACCTCAACATCTGAGGAAAGGGATTTAGGGGTTATTATTTCAGAGGATCTAAGGGTAAGTAGTCAATGTAATAGAGCAGCAGGAAATGCTAGCAGAATGCTTGGTTGTGTAGGGAGAGGTATTAGCAGTAGGAAAAGGGAAGTGCTCATGCCACTGTACAGAGCACTGGTGAGACCTCACTTGGAGTACTGTGTGCAGTACTGGAGACCGTATCTCCAGAAGGATATAGACATCTCAGGCTAGGGTCAGACGAACGCATTTTTCACGTTGTCCGTGGAAAAGTGCGGTCGAACGAACGTACGTATTTTTTCCCGAATACGCGATAGCGTCATACGATGCGCCTGTTCGTCCGTGATTTTGTACGGATCGTCAATAAAACACTTTGTGTCTGGACGTTATGTTAGCCGGACATTAGCAGCGTCTGACGTCTAAATCACACACACACGCCGCTATGTGCGGCCGCAGCGCACTCTGTACGTCAGTAGTAGCGGTTTGACGTTCTCGAAAAAATGCGTTCGTTGGCCACTTGCGTTGCGCGGACGAACTTTCGTGCGGCCGTTCGTCGTATGTTCCCCGGCATTGGACGTCATTTGCTGCTAGTACGGCCGTGATTTCGTGCGGCTAAACGCACGTTAAAACTGCGCTAGTCTGACCCTAGCCTTAGAGAGAGAGTTCAGAGAAGGGCTACTAAAATGGTGTACGGCTTGAAGGAGAAAAGATCATTAAGCCTTTACTGGTAACTTATTATGAACAGCTTGGAAAAAAGACCAGACAGAGGAGATAGGATAGAAACATTTAAATACGTAAAGGGAATCCACAAGGTAGAGGAAGGGAGTATATTTAAAAGGAAACAAAGTAGCAAAACAATAGGACATAGTCTTAGATTAGAGGGGCAAAGGTTTAAAAGTAACATCAGGAAGCATTATTTTACTGAGAGGGTGGTGGATACATGGAACAGCCTTCCAGTTGAAGTGGTAGAGGCCAAAACAGTAATTGAGTTTAAGCAGGCATGGGATAGGCATAGGCTATCCTAAACAAAAGATAAATCCAGGTAAGGTATCCATGTAATTGGGCAGACTAGATGGGCCAAAAGGTTCTTATCTGCCGACATTTTTCTATGTTTCAGAGAAAACACACACACCACACACACACACACACACACACACACACACACACACACACAACACCACACAACACACACCACACACACACATATATAATACAAAACAGCAGAAGGTTGCACTCAACCTCAAAACTAAGCGGGTGCATCAAAGACATTAAACACAAAACACCAAGAAAGAGCACTCCATACCAATGACCACCTTCTTCCATCATTTTCTGTGGCAAAAAAAACCCTGACTGAGGCAAGATGATGGGGATTCAGTTCGCAAAGTATGATCATACTTTCAAAAACCACCATAAAAAGCATCTCTAAATTTATATTGCACAAAACGCATATTAGCACCTCCAACACCGCTTAAACTCAATCTACGCAATCAAATTAGATCTATTATTTTATAGGAGATATATATTCATGTAGTTAACCACTTCCCGACCGCTGACATACTATGTACGTCCGATCAGGAAGTCTCCTTTAGACCCGCAGATGTACATTAGTGATGAGCCGAACACCCGAGTTCGGTTCGCATTCGAACTCGAACTTTTCAAAAGTTAGAATTCGAACTCGTACACGAACTCTATACAAGTCAATGGGACTCAAAGTTCGATTTTTAGAGCGCCCTCCAAGAGGGCATATATAATAGATATTTGCCATAAAAGGTGTATGGGGGTCCGGGTAGTGCCCTGGGGGACAGGAAACCAGGACAAACAGTTTATAAAAAAAAATAAAAAATTTAAAGGGACAGTGAGTTTTCCATGAAATAAGTGTTAAAAATAAAAACGAAAAATTCCTTCAAATATCGTGCCTAGGAGGTCCCCATAACCTGCCCGGGAAGTGGTGGATTTCTAGGATGTATAGAAACATTTAAAAACAATATCCGGGTCTGGGTAGTGCCCTGGGGGGCAGGAAACAAGGACAAAGTTTAAAAAAAATGACGTTTTTAACCCCCTTCACTGCTGACGACGTGTGGGACACTTCCTCAGTTACTCCCGCTGTATGCTGAGGAGGACGTGCCCCACACGTCAGCTTTGCGGGACCCCCGGCGGAGATACTCACCTCTCTGTCCGGGGTCCCGCGGCGTTCTGACTTCAGCATCCCCAGACGCTGAAGTCAAGCTCCTCCCGACGTAAATGACGTCATCGCACCATGACGTCATTTCCAGGCGACCCCCGGCCAGGGCAAGCATTTTTAACTAGTCAGGCGAAGGTGCATTTTGGTGCCCCCCCATCCGTGTCATGTCAAGCCAATCAGGATAGAGGTGCCATGATAATCTCTCTATATACACATATATATACACACACTAGGGTTGCTCATATAAGTATATTTGCCCCCAGCTCATATGGGTATATTTGCCCCAAACATATGGGATATATTTGCCCCCAGCTCATGGATATATTTGCCCCAACTCATGGATATATATATTTGCCCCAACTCATGGATATATTTGCCCCCAACTCATGGATATATTTGCCCCCAGATTACATGGGTATATTGCCGCAGCTGATATGGATATATCTGCCCCCAGCTCTCACCTGCTGCAAGGCCCCCCAGGCTCCACCGGCGTTCCTCATGGTGGCGAGCGGCCGCTGACATGATGCAGCTTTGCCCCTCGCCGGGCGGGAACCACATGACCAGCGCAGCCGCGTTCTCGCGTGATCGCTTGCGGCACTGGTCAGGTGGTTCGGCCCCTAGCGCTGCGCCGGGTCTCCCCAGCTAACCAAGATGGCGGCGCTCGGGGCTGGGGAATTCCGCCCCCAGAAACTGGCAGCGCCGGCCCTGCCCCCGGCAATGCCGGGAGATCGCCTGGAAGGGAGGGGGGGGGATCCATTCGGATCCCTCTCCCTCCCGATCGGGAGATCCCACAAAAAAAGCCAGGCACCGCTTAAAAGGGGAGAGTCTCCCCTTTTAAGCGGTGCCTTGCTTTAACCCCTTAGGCACTGGGTCGCACTTCAGCACCTTGCGGCATCGAAGTGCGGCCTAGCTCCGGTGGGGGCCACCATCTTGGATGGCGGCTCCACCCCTGGGTCCCCCCCCTCACTGCCTGACGTCCTCACGCATAGCGTGATTATGTCAGATAGCCGGGGAACCCTTAGGGGGTTCATTTGAACCCCGATATCTCCAGAACCGTGGCAGCTAGGGGGTCATGGCCTGAGCATGGCTTTTCGAATGATACCCAACATGACCAGGTATAAAGCAGAAAAATTATTTTAAAAAAAATCTTTTTTGTGTGTTATTTTTATTAATGCAGCAATATTGTTCACATTTCAATTATAATGTGAACAATGATGCTGCACTGATTTTTTTCTATGGTGTGCGTTTGCTAAAAATCACATAAGTCCCCATTTCTAATTTTGTACAAGCGCACCCCATAGAAAATATAACCGCAAATGTTCATGTGATAAAAGGTGAAAAAAACACACTTCACACGCTGCAGATGATTAAAAATTCAAGTTTTATTGCATTTTTTGTTATAATGTACAAGCAGAACATAACGTATACATATAAAAATGATATATTATGAATTTGCCGAGTCTGCCGGCAAGAATGATATGTAATATGTCTGGGTCGTATAATAAAATGTGGCTTCAAATCACGTTTAAACATGATGAGCGAAAGCGTTAAAAATTAGCTCAGCACACAGCGGTGAAATGCCTCAGCAGGTAAAGGGTTAAAGGATCAGTGAGTTTTCCATAAAATAAGGGTTAAAAATAAAAACGAAAAATTCCTTCAAATATCGTGCCTAGGAGGTCCCCATAACCTGCCCGTGAAGTGGCGGATTTGTAGGATGTATGGAAACATCGCCATCACAACACCTGTTGTTTACGCCGTTTGAGAGCACAGGTCATTTAGGTGAGAATCTTTGCACGTAGACATCATTTTTTAATTCAATATCTAATAAACCATTGCTTAGAATATTCTGCAGTAAAGAGTCTCTTTATTTCTAGATTTTTTGGTATTTTTTATACTTTTTTCACAATATTTATTTATTTATTTTTCCGAACTCGAACCGAACACGCCAAAAAGTTTGAAGTTCGCGAACTTGTGAACGGCCAAAGTTCGAATCAAACTCCGAACTGATCAAACCGAACAGCTCATCGCTAATGTACATAGGACGTAGGGTCTCCTAACCTCCCTCCCTCCCTATACCTCACCTCTCTAGCTGGGCTCCCATGGCGGTTTGGCAGGCTGTAAGCCTTTTCAGGGGGCCCGGCAGGCACGATAACGTCATCATGGTGCGTGATGACGTCATTGCCAGGCACCCCCCGGCGCCTGCAGTAAAAAATGAGGGAGGGAAGAGGGGCTAATCTGGAGCCCTCTATCTCCCCAACCGTTCAAGGTACAATAAAACAAATGGTACTACTGGAAAGGGGAGAGTCTCCCCTTTTTAGTGGTGGTTGGGGTTAACCCCTTGTAGCAGGATCGCTGCTGGTTGCAGTACGGGTTCGTCGCGTTTGCGCTGGGTTTTCCCTGCAGTATGACGGTCCTGTGGTGCTTGCTGAATACACCGCAGGGTCGGCGAACTAGGATTGCTGAATCACGCCGAACTGTAGGGAACGAAAAGTCACCGAACGTGCGGTGACTTTGATTCTCTTTGAATAAGTCTTTGTATGTCTGTACAAAAACACCATGAAATATTCTCCATTACCTCATTTTTAAAAAGGTACTTAAGTTCTGGTCATAAAGTTTAGATTTAAATACAATGTGCAGTGTTAATGATTTTAAAAAAGTCTAAACATTTTTCCACACTTTTTAAATTATTATTTATAAAGATATGACTTATTTTGTGTATATGTGGTAAATTGTGAATCTGCTGAGTCTGAAGAAAGAATAGATATATAACTTGTCTGGGTTTTACCTTAACACATGACTTCAAATCGCGTTTAGACATCATTTGCAAAGAAATGGTAAAAACAAGCTCAGCAGCACACAGGGGTGAAATGGCTCAACAGTGAAGGGGTTACATTATTCCTGAATAATGCTCATATTTTACAATGGCAATTATCTTGAATCAATTTCGTGTTCTGATAAATATACTTTGCTGTGCAGAGTGATCTGCTGTGTAACATCTTAGGCCCCCGGCACACGAGCGTTTTGAGAGAATGGAAGGAACGTCCGTGAAAGTGGGCGTTCCTTCCATTCTCTGCGCTCAGCGTACAAAGCACGATCCTCCTATGGATACTTTGTATACTTTCAGCGTCCGTTTCGCTTTTTGACGGGGAGGCCTTTTTCACGTCCGGTGGAGGGCTTTCCCCGTCAAAAACCCACGGACGCAGGGAAGTGCGGGCGCACATGAGGCAAAAATACGCTCGTGTGCCGGGGGCCTAAAGCCTTTACTGTAAAACCAGTAAGTGGAATACATATTAAAAGATGGCAAAGGGCACCACAGATACCTTAAGAGGTTATTAAGAAAGCACCAACATTTCAGTGAAATTCACTATTCACGGTAGAGTTCCCGAAGTGCGCCGAACATCAAGCCACCGAACAACAGACTGCCTAACAGATCACCGAACTGCAGGGAAAAAAAAAAAAAACAACGGAACTCTGATAATCTTCTAATAGGTGTTTAAACCAATAAAAAATGCATTCAAATGTGTCTAAATAATATAAAAGGTCCTTTAAAAAAAATAAAAAAATATTTTTATAATATAGGATTCTATGGGATACGCCTGTTTAAACCTGTTGAACTGGATCACCAGATATCTGGGCTTTTCACTAACACTTCGGTGCAGCTCAGTATTCTCTGAATAGATTAACAATTACTTTTCTATGGGACAATTTCGCTGCCACCGATGGTCGCCGAAATGCGGCGAACTGCACTGTATTTCGACTGTCAATTCACCAGTATTTGGCTGATTGACAGCTAAGTGAGTAGACGAACTGCCTCAAAGGTGCACCGTATGGTGAAATTCACCGTTTGGTACAATTTGGTGGGAAGTTCGTCACTTATTGAATAACCCCTTTAGTGCTCAATCGTTTTGCTACAAAATTCATAACTGTTTACACTTTTACAGACACATGATTTGTCACCATAGAGCAAAGCTATTTCACTTACCTAAAAATCGGTAAAAGGACTTGACACCTCCTCACACTATGAAGTGTGATGGTACAGCCATGCATGCAGTGTCTCCAAGAAGTACCAAGTTTGTCCTGTAACACCTGTAGCAAAATGCAATGTATAATTTGAAATTGGGTGTGTATTATATTTTGAAAACGTGTGTTGAAACATTTTACCTTTCGCAACATAAATTTTCATTTATATAATAGTTATTGAAAGTAGTCTTACCGGAAATTAAATGGCTCTAGCACAACACAGAATTAAAATAGGCCACATAAAGCATACAGTATTGGTGGAAACTAGACATCCAGTATATATACACTGATGAGGGCATAATAAGTCTGAAACAGCTGTCCTGGAGTGGCTGTGACTCGTTGCATAACCTGACCTTTTCTAGATAAGCCACCCAGTATGGCATTGCACTGGCAAGGAGGGTTATGTGTGAAAAAAAGACACTGGATGCAAAAAAGTGGGACATTGGAGACCTAATGTCCATGTCCTACCCAGAGTTCCTTGCTGCATATGGGGAATGTAGCATATGATCTCTGTGGGCAAAGCAATTTTCTGAAATGTGTAAATGTCTTCTCCAATTATGAACTTGATTATCTGCTTTGGTTAAGACATGAAAATTAGGTCTCCAATCTCCTACGTTTTTGCATCCAGGGTATTTTTTCACACAAAAAATTGCAGGTATGACTACTTTCAAAAACTACTATAAAAACCATATAATTTTTGTTGCGCAAGGTGCATATTAGCACCTCCATCACTGCCTAAACGCGATCTGCACAATCAAGTTGGACGTATTTTGTAGGAGAGTCAGTTTTATATAGGTAACAAAAAAGTTACTCCAAAAAAATATGAAATTATGCAACGTAAATTTTGACCTAGTGTGAAAATAATTAGTTTTTATTGACTATCATCTTTTATTGAATAAAGTTCTGAATAGCAAAATAAATTTTAAAAAAAGGGCTAGGTTTGTGAATTTTTTGCAGTTTTAGAAATTGTATAGCTTTTTCATGTTAATCGTTTTAGACATACTAATTTTATACATTACATACAATGAGTCATGACATTAGAAAAAAAATTGAATTTCATTTTAAGAAAACTGCATATTTTTGCACAAAAACACTATGAATTACTCTCCGTTACCCCATTTTTATTCCTAATAAGCAAATCACGTGTCAGCAACTCGATGCATTTAGGCATCTAGACGTGGTGAAGATGACTTGCCGAAGTTTAAACCGAGCGTCAGAATGAGGAAGAAAGGGAATTTAAGTGACTTAACGTTGCGTGGTTGTTGGTGCGAGACGGGTTGGTCTGAGTATTTAAAAACTGTTGATCTACTGGGATTTTCACGCACAACCTTTGCTAGGGTTTACAGAGAATCGTCCGAATGAAAAAAAATATCCAGTGAGCTGCAGCTGTGTCGAAAATGCCTTTTTGATGTCAGAGGTCAGATGAGAATGGGCAGACAGGTTCGAGATGATAGAAAGGCAGCAGTAGCTACTTGTTAAAACCAAGGTATGCAGAATACCATCTCTGAACGCACAACATGTCCAACCGTGAAGCAGATGGGCTGTAGCAGCAGAAGATCCTCCACTTCTCAGCTAAGAACAAGAAACTGAGTCTACAATTCGCATGGGTTCATGAAATTGAAAAATAGAAGATTGGAAAAACGCTGCCTGGTCTGATAAGTCTCAATTTAAGCGGTGTCTTTCAGATGGTAGGGACAGAATTTGGCGTCAACAACATGAAAGCATGAGTACATCCTGCCTTGTATCAACGGTTCAGGCTGGTGGTGGTTAGGGATGAGCTGAACGCCCCCGTGTGCGGTTCGACTTCGAATTTGAACAATTTCAAAAGTTCGAGTTCGAACACGATCCGAACTCGATGCAAGTCAATGGGACTCGAAAGTTCGATTATTAGAGTGCCCTCCAAGAGGACATATATGCTAGATATTTGCCATAAAAAGGTGTATGGGGGTCCGGGTAGTGCCCTGGGGGACAGGAAACAAGGACAAAAAGTTAAAAAAAACGTTTTTAAAAGGGACAGTGAGTTTTCCATGAAATAAAGGTTAAGAATAAAAACGAAAAATTCCTTCAAATATCGTGCCTAGGAGGTCCCCATAACCTGCCCGTGAAGTGACGGATGTGTAGGATGTATAGAAACCTTTTAAAACAAAAAAAAAAAGAGATTTCAAATGACGGTAAATGGGTTTTCCTTTAATCTATTCATAAACAACTGCTTGGGACGGCAGCCTGTATGAAAAGAGGAGACATTTTATGACATGCAGAAAAAGTTTAGAGATTTTTTTTGGCTAAATTATTGTGAAACTTATGCAGGCTTTGGATGAAAGTAACAATAGGTGCTTTAAAATTGGGCCTTTAGTGTCGGCAACAGTGCCGTCACACCATAACCCCTCTGTGGTATAGTGGGAGAGTGCAGGGTTGGACCCTGCGGTCAAATACTAAAATGATATGAATCTGGTACAGGCGTCAGTGGCAGTGCACCCAAATATTGTGCCTTTGGTGGCAGCAAGTGCCTTCACACCGTAACCCCTCTGTGGTATTGTGGAAGAGTGCAGTGGTGGACCCTGCGGTCCAATATTAAAATGATATGAATCTGGTATAGGCGTCAGTGCTCCCAAATATTTTGCCTTTGGTGGCAGCAAGTGCCTTTTCCACAATACCTCAGAGGGGTTACGGTGTAGAGTGCAGTGGTGGAGGTTTTGGTAATGCAGAAGAGATCCCCGATCTATTCAGTTACATCAGCAGCTATAACAAAACCGGGTCAGCAATGTTTAGGCACTTGTATTGCGCTACTGTATATGGTGAGAATCAGCGCACACCAGTAGCAACATGAAGCAAACAGAACAGGCAGGGAATACACAGAGAATAGTCAAATGGCAGGCAAAGTCGGCAACAGATCGGGTCCTCAGAACAAGCAGGGTCACTAACAATTCTACAAACTGATTCGGTAAGCTAGCGATGCGGGAACAAAGGCTGAGACACACTGAGCATGTAGCAACGCACAGCGTAGCGAAGCGAAGAGAAACAAACATTTTGCAGGCTTGACTTCACTCCGCTCCGCCTCGCAGCGCTTCTACACTGCATTACGTTTGCTTCTCACCACACTGGACGGGAATCCATTAACTAAATTAAAATGTACACACAAAACCGTTTTATTTTCACAAAGCACATGTTATATAGGCAAAAAAAGTTTCTACTGAATAAAATCAAAAATTACAGTTAATTTAATAGGAATAGTATAAAAATATAAAAAAAGGTAACCCCTGATCATATATATTATAGGGACACGGAGCGCTGTGTATAGAGTAGGGATGCATTGATACCACACACAGACATATACGTATATATCAACACGCAGATATGTATATACACCCACCCACAGACCATATATACACATACGCACATGGGGGGGGGTGGCATGTGGACAATATTAACTATATGCGCCCCCCCATTTGGCTGATCCCTCCATAAGAAATGTTGAACCCGACAGAGCAGAGAATATATATATTATTCTCTGCTCTATCAGATTCAACATTTCTTTTGGAGGGATCAGCCAAATGGGGCTGGGGCAACTAGTTGCCAAAATGTGTGTGTAATACAAGTCTGGATATATATATTTATAAGAATATAGATACAGTTGTGTTCAAAATTATTCAACCCCCACTGAAATTGAGTGTTTTGGCCAGTTTGACATTGATTTTGATCATTCAGTCATCTTGCTTACAATTAAATCAAAGAGGCACATGTAGGTCAGACAAATATAACATAACATTTATAATGAAATAACCACAAATGTCTTTTCTGTGCTCACATCATTATCAGTTTTATTCAACCCCCAAGTGACATTCAATCTTAGTACAACATCCTTTTACAGTTATAACAGCTTTTAAACGTGAAGCATAGCTTGACACAAGTGTCTTGCAGCGATCTATGGGCATCTTCGCCCATTCGTCATGGGCAAAAGCCTCCAGTTCAGTCACATTCTTAGGCTTGCGCACTGCAACTGCTTTCTTTAAGTCCCACCAGAGGTTCTCAATCGGATTTAAGTCAGGTGACTGCGATGGCCACTCCAAAATGTTCCAGCCTTTAATCTGCAACCATGCTCTAGTGGACTTGGAGGTATGCTTGGGATTATTGTCCTGTTGAAAGGTCCAACGTCTCCCAAGCCTCAGGTTTGTGACGGACTGCATCACATTGTCATCCAATATCTCCTGGTACTGAAGAGAATTCATGGCACCTTGCACACGCTGAAGCTTCCCTGTACCTGCAGAAGCAAAACTGCCCCAAAGCATGATTGACCCCCCGCCATGCTTCACAGTAGGCAAGGTGTTCTTTTCTTCATAGGCCTTGTTCTTCCTCCTCCAAACATAGCGTTGATCCATGGGCCCAAACAGTTCTAATTTTGTTTCATCAGTCCACAGAACACTATCCCAAAACTTCTGTGGTTTGTCCACATGACTTTTGGCATACTGCAGTCGACTCTTCTTATTCTTTGGAGAGAGCAAGGGGGTGCGCCTGGGAGTTCTGGCATGGAGGCCTTCATTACGCAGTGTGCGCCGTATTGTCTGAGCTGAAACTTCAGTACCCACATCTGACAAATCTTTTCTCAGTTCCTCAGCAGTCACACGGGGACTTTTCTCCACTCTACGCTTCAGGTAGCGCACAGCAGTCGAAGACCGCATCTTCTTTCTGCCACGACCAGGTAGCGTTTCAACAGTGCCCTTTGCCTTGAATTTGCGAATGATGCTTCCTATGGTCTCTCTTGGTATGTTTAACATCTTTGCAATCTTCTTATAGCCATTGCCCTTCCTGTGAAGAGTAATCACCTCTTCTCTTGTCTTCCTGGGCCATTCTCTTGACTTCACCATGTTTGTAACCACACCAGTCAATGTCTAGAAGGAGCCGAGTATCAGTTATTTTAAAGCTGCCTAATTGGTGCTTATTATGCTTTATTGCTGCTCTGTGACATCCACAGGCGTTTTCAATACCTGATTGAAGAACAGAGGTTCATTCAAGTGTTTTCAGAGTGGTAGTCTTTAAGGGGTTGAATAATTGTGTCAATGAAGAATTCACAAAAGAAACATTTACTACTGTATTACAAAACCAATTGATGTCATTTTAGTTGCATATGGTTCTTTAACCCTTTCGCTGCTGAGGCTTTTCCCGCCTCTGTGCTGCGGTCATTTTTACCGGTTTTGCTCATGTTTAAATGCGTTTTGAAGGCTTATTTTATTATATGACCCAGACATATTATATATCGTTCTTTCCAGCAGATTCATAATATGTCATTATATGTATACGTCATGACCTGTCTGTATATTATAACAAAAAAATGCAATAAAATATGAATTCAATAATTTACAACGTGTAAAGTGTATTTCTTTCACATTTTAACATGCGAGCAATTGCGGTTATATTTTGTATGGGGTGCGCTTGTTAAAAAAATTAGAGATTAGAGAGGGTCTCGTTACATTTTTTTTTTGGGGAAAATTACGTGATTTTTAACAAACGCACCGCATACAAAAATCGTTAGTGCAGCATCATTGTTCACATTATAATTGAAATGGGAACAATATTGCTGCATTAACAAACCAAAAAAAAAAAAAATCCATTTTAATAATTTTTTAATTTGTATTTTTTTTAAAAAAAAACTTTTCAGTCGTATTTGGTATCGTTGGAACGGCCATGCTCTGGCCGATCCAACAGTACCAAACTTTAACCCCTAGCTGCCACGAATCGGGAGATTAGGGGGTTCCAATGAACCCCCTATCTCCCGATTCGTGGCAGCTAGGGGTTAACTCCAGGACTGGCGTCATCGTGCTATGCACGATGACTCCATTCCTCAGGGGGAGTTCCCGGAGGCTTGGCCGACATCCAAGATGTCAGCCAGCTCCGGGAAAGGATCACGAACCGGAGCTTTTCAGCGCCGATTCGTGATCCAGCTCCCCAGGGGTTAATGAGAGCCATCGTTTGGAAGGGCAGGCTGTGCCCTTCCAAGCGGTGCCTGTATTAACCAACTTCTCCCTGGCGATCGGGAGGGAGAGAGGTCCGAAGGACCTCCCCCCTCCCTTTCAGGCGCCTCCTCCGCACATGCGGGGGGGGCGCCTGAATTAGATGTCATCGCGTCGCCACGATGACATCTAATGTCCCCGCCGGGCTCCCGAGTGCTGGGCTGACATCCAAGATGTCAGCCCGCACCGGGGGGGGGGGCGCAGCAATCCGCCGGAATTCGGCGGATTGCTGCCTCCTGTGCTCGGACGCGCTGAGCGCGTCCGTAGCACAGGAGAACCACTTGGCTGGATGCGCTGAGCGCGTCCATAGCAGCCAAGTAGTTAAAAAGTCCTTGTAGGATTTCATTCTGAATACAATTACAAATGTACACTAAATTCCCTAAAACCCCTTTACAGCATTGGGGGTTGAATAATTTTGAACACAACTGTGTATATATATATATATATATATAAATTTCATACCTGCCCTTACCTTCCCCTATAAATTTGCAAAAAAATATAAACACACAAAAAACAAACCACTGCCTGAGACCCCGCGCAGCACACATTTCACCCCCCCTCTACCTGGCTGAATATAATATATATATTTAATTAAATACATTCAGCCAGATAGAGAAATAAATAAAAAGTTTTATTTTATGTTCCCGGGGACATTTAAAAATGTCCTCGGATTTTTTTTTTTTTTAGAAATGTGTCGCCTTACCTTATCCTGGTGGTCAGTGGGGGCTCCCTGGATCCTGGTTGTGGGGGGGGGGTCTGCTGTGGCCGCAGTGGCTCCCTCCCTGCACCGCCTGTCTCTGCCACATGCACCCGGGTGGCTAGCCCGCACAGTCGCAGCTCTGTCATCCAGCGGCCGCATGCTCAAGGGGATCCTTGGGAGGCCCCTGGCAGGCTGCCCTCTACAGTGCCTGATTAGAGGGCCGTGTCTGCTTTAGGTTTTAGTAACAAGAATGTTTTATCCCATATGATTTCAATGTTAAAAATATTTCCGTTTTAATTCAATATCTATAAACCGTTGCTTATAATATTCTGCAGTAAAGAGTCTCGTTATTGCTAGATTTTTTATGCATTTAAAAAAAAAACAAAAAAAAAAAAAACAAACTTTTGGCGAACATCCCAAAAAAGTTCGAAGTTCACGAACTTTCGAACAGCCGATGTTCGATTCGAACTCTGAACAGATCCAATCCGAATGCTCATCCATAGTGGTGGTGTGGGGGATATTTTCTTGGCACACTTTGAACCCCTTAGTACCAGCTGAGCATTGTTTAAACGCCACAACCTACCTGAGCATTGTTGCTGACCATGTCCACCTCTTTATGACCAGTGTACCCATATTCTGATGGCTACAGCAGGATAATGAACCATGTCACAAAGCTCAAATCATCTCAAACTGGTTTCTTGAACATGATGCTATCATGTCAATATGGACCAAAATCTCTGAGGAATGTTTCCAACACCTTGTTGAATCTATGCCACGAAGAATTAAGGCAGTTCTGAAGGCAAGGGGGAGGGTTCAACCCGGTACTATCAAGGTCTACCTAATAAAGTGACCAGTGAGTGTAATATATATATATTATATACATTAGTGTGGAGGATTTTTATCTCACCTTTTGTCCTCCACCACAACTCTTGTAGATACTGGTTGCCCTATGGGTCCCAAGCATACACTGCAACTGGTCATCATGCCTAGCTCCTAGCTGATGAAGGTCCAACATACCCGAAACAGCGCTGTCCTAGGAGTGGCTTTGACCAGTTGCATAAACCTTAACTCTGCTACAAAGCCACAGTGTGGCATAGCATTGATTTTAGGGATCTGTGTAATAATAGACCCAGGATGCATAAAAGTGAGACAGATGTCATTTGCATATCCTACCCAGAATTCCTTACTGCATATGGGGAATGTGGTACAGGAGCTCTGGGATGCAATTCTTCGAATTGCTGTGATGTGCAAATGGCTTCTGTAATAATAAACACACTATAAAAATTATATATATAAAAAAATCCAAGTAATCCCGCACTCAATATAATCCAATTAAAGCGATGTACTTGCTTTGGTGCAAATCCGGCTGCAAGGAATAGTATACAAACGATATCCAGATGCACACGAAGACTCTTAAATTATTTTGTAGAGATGTGCATTCGTTTCGGAAAAATTCAGAATTTGTAACAAAATTTGATAATTTGTAGTTCGGAAGTACTTCATAATAACGAATCGAAACGATACGAATTTGAAACGGTATGTAATGAATTTATTCCGTTTTACATTGTGTCATCATCATAAAAGAAAAATTTGAATAATTGATAACTATCGAATTTGAAATGAACTATCGAATTGATATCCACTATCAAATTGATAACTATATAATTGATCTAAACGTAAAAAAGTCAAAGGACTTTATGAAACAAATTAATTTTGCTTCACTGTTTAATTTGACTCAAATACTAAATCTGTGACGCAGCCTAAAATTTAACCATAGCTTTTCTTTTAACAGCAAAATTTGATAAATTGCGGTTTTATTTAGTGATCCAAAATTTGAATTTATATCATCTATCGAATTGATACGAAAAACGAAACGAAACAAAATACGAAACGAGATTAGTTACGAAATTCCAAAAACAAAATTTTTCAGCCATGCACATCCCTTTTATTTCTTGATCCTAAAGAAATTATTTTTTGAGAGTCTTTGCGTGCATCTGGATATCGTATGTATGTAATGTAAATATATATATATATATATAATTAAAAAAAAAAAAAAAAAAAAATCACAGGTGGACAGCACTCAACCTTTGCTAAGCACAGAGGGTGGGTGTTTCTCAAGGCAAAATAAAACATAGCTCACAAGGAAGAGAAACACTGTAGCCAATAAATTCAAAGACTTCGACAAAAGCCTGTTGAAAAAAAGATTGGAATTTTGTTCCCAATATATGACCATAAATTGCTTAAGCCTGTCAATACCCTCAAATGTATCCCACCTTTGACAGGTTCCACTGTACATCACCTAATAGCAAAAATGTTGAAAAATCCAGCACAACGTGTTATATTAGAACTAGGTTTATTCCATCACCAACAGAACAGACGTGTCGACTGCATATGTCTTTGTCAAGTATGAATCACAGTTGTTCCCAGGGCCGCCATCAGGGCATTACAGCCCATGCTGCAGTAAGGGGCCCGGGCACTGGGGGGGCCCGCCGACAGCAGCTACATTTACTTTAGGCCGCAGGCCTCGGAGGAGGTGCTGCAGCCTACCTGGGCCCCGGCCGCCTGCGAGCAGAGACTCCAAGATGGCGGCCGGTGGCTGACGGGCCCCCTCTGATGAGGTCAGAAAGGGCGCGCCAGACTTCTGCCCATCATCTGTATTCTGCAGCGCTGGGAGTAAGTGGTCATAAATGTCACTTCCTCCAGCGCTCCATGATGCACATGCTGCTGCGGAGAGCACCGGCACCCAGGTAATTTGGGAGGGGGCCAGGGGTGAAATATACTGAAAAAACAAAGGAAGAGGGGGGATGGAATAAGATTAAAATGGAGGAGGAGGAAATGAAAGGAAAACGAAGGGGGGTGAAATAAAATTAAAATGGAAGAGGAGGAGTGGTGAAATAAAATTAAAATGCAAGAGGAGGGGGATGAAATAAAATGGAAGAGGGGGTGAAATAAAATGGAAGAGGGGGTGAAATAAAATGGAAGAGGAGGGGGATGAAATAAAATTAAAATGGAAGAGGGGGTGAAATAAAATTAAAATGGAAGAGGAGGAGTGGTGAAATAAAATTAAAATGGAAGAGGAGGAGTGGTGAAATAAAATTAAAATGGAAGAGGAGGAGTGGTGAAATAAAATTAAAATTGAAGTGGAGGGGAGTGAAATAAAATTAAAATTGAAGAGGAGGGGGATGAAATGAAAATGTAGGGGGGGTGAGATGGACATGATAAAGGGAGAGGGACCTGAAAAAGGAGAGCCTCCCTGCCTTTTCCATTAGAGGTCTATTGCCGTGGATCCTGTGTATGTTCAGCTCCCTTTACTGTTGTAGGTCTATTGCTGTGGATGCTGTATACGTTCATGCTCCCGTTACTGTTGGATCCTGTGTATGTTCATACTCATTGCCTTTAACATTAGATGTCTTGCTGTGGACTCTGTGTATGTTCCTGCTCAATGCCTTTACCATTAGGAGGTCTATTGCTGTGGATTCTGTACTTTCATACTCACTGGCTTTACTATTGGTCTATCGCTGTGGATCCTGTGTACGTTCATGCTCCCTTTACTGTTAGAGGTCTATTGCTGTGGATTCTGTGTATGTTCATACTCACTGCATTTACCATGAGAGTTCTGTTGCTGTGGTGCTCTGATATGCTTAACCAGTGGAGTAATCTAATTATACTTTATGCTACATTGTTTACACTAATACACATTTTATGTGATTTTAAGGTATTGGGAGCAACACTCTGCAATACGATCTTGATTCATATTATTTTTTTTATCACAATTTTATACTTTCTTAAACTATTTGAACCAGAGAGAAACATTTTTATGTTAAATGTGCTGTTGTGCGAGCAATATGTGTGATTTTAAGATATTGGGACTAACTCTCTGTAATGTGATCACGATTCACAGTAAATATTGATTTCCTATGGGAAGAGGGGATCATGTGGGGGCCCTATTCTGCGGGTCAGTAAGGGGCCCCAAAATTTCTGGTGGCTGGCCTGGTTGTTCCCCTCCCATTAAATAGTCTCACATATCAAGAGGTCATCATTTTAGCCACTAATTGAACACAACAATTAAACACAGGTGAATTAACCCCTAGTACCAATACTCAACATAAATGTGTGTCAGGTGCTGGTTCTGGGGTGGTAGGATTGAGCCCAATATGCAATAAGAAAAACAGATTCAGATAAACATATACAAGAGAGGGTTTATTTGGAGTAACATAAAGGCAATAAACAAATATATATCAAGGAGCTGGATAAGAGGAGGAAGGGAAGACACTGAAAATATATAATAAACAGTAACAGAAACTGAAAGCAAGATGAAAAAAGGAGTAAAAAGAAGGATAGTACTAAGCTACTCTAAACTATAGAAGGAGACAATATGAGAATGAAGGCTAAGGAGATCGTTAGAGAACAATAGAAAACAAAAGGTAGAAGAGTCTTGGCAGGCAGAGGGTCTTGGGTCTGTAGGTGTTCCTGGGAATGCAAGACAACGGGCTGAGGATTCTGCGAGAAGCAGGGCAGCAGGCTCCGAGGATTCTGTGGAATGCAAGTACAGAAGGCAACGGGCTGAGGATTCTGCGAGGTGCAGGGCAGCAGGTTGAGGATTCGGCAGCGGGCTGAAGATTCTGCAAGATGCAGGGCAGCAGGCTCCGAGGAATGCAGGTACAGAGGGCAACGGGCTGAGGATTCTGCGAGGTGCAGGGCTGCAGGTTGAGGATTCGGCAGCGGGCTGAAGATTCTGCAAGATGCAGGGCAGCAGGCTCCGAGGAATGCAGGTACAGAGGGCAACGGGTTGAGGATTCTGCGAGGTGCAGGGCAGCAGGTTGAGGATTCGGCAGCGGGCTGAAGATTCTGCGAAATGCAGGGCAGCGGGCTCCGAGGATTCTGTGGAATGCAGGTACAGAGGGCAAGAAATGCTGGAGGAGGCAAAACAGATTAATGTTCTTAGGCAGGAACAGGAGGTAGCTCCCTGTCAGCTTGGTGTTCACCAAGGTAATGCAGAAGCATTGGACCTTGGGAGTGGTTCCTTTTTGTAGAGGAGAATAAGGGTGCATTAGCCAGCACCTGGTTGCTGATTCAGCCTGGTTTAGAAGAATTACCAGTCTCCCCACAGGAAAACTGGCTTGCCTTTAGGTTTCCTGCGGTGCTGGCGTCTCGGGGCATTACATACGCCCCCATCTAAGGGCACATTCTGGGTGACCAAGGTGGTATCAGGTGCCTCGGAATCAGCGCCGGTGGCCATAGAGTCAGAAAGGTCTTCTGGTTCTGAGGAGATTGGGTCCACAATTGCTGAATCCAGAACTGGGAATTTAGTAGATTCCGGTCTAGATGATGGGAGAGTCTATCTTGGTTATCCCAGGTGTCTTCTTCGGAATGGCAACCCCAAAATGATGGACAGCCGGGTAGATGCTAGGTAAGGGTACTGTACTAGTGATAGAATCTAGTAAGGGAAGCGAGGCATGGTTTGCAGATTCATGTACTTGGTCCTGCAAGGTTTGAGCTATTTCATTGACTCGGGTAATGAATATTGGCACGGAAGATGTAATGAAGGATATGGTAGCTGTGTCTATAGATTCTTTTGCAGGTTTTATCTCCGCAGCAGAGGTCATATCAGGCAAGGAACTGGTAACAGGTATCTCGACAGGCGGCACCTTGAGAACAGAGACGGGAACTGGAGACACCTCAGTGACAGCCACATTGACTGGTGGCACTTCAGCAACTGGCACTCTGGCAGCAGGCTCTTTGGCATGAACCAAAGCTTCATCAATGGGTAGCGTGGTAGCGAACACCTCTGCGGGAATCAAGGCGTCGGCGACAGGCTCTTTGGTACAGAGTGAAGCTTCAGCAGCGGGCACTGCAGCCTGGATTGAGTTTCCCAAACATTGTTTTTCTGAAGGTGCCATCTCTGGATCTCCTAGCTTGACCCGAGGTTTTTTGGAGGAACATGGGTTATGGGTACACTTTTCCCTATGGCAGCGCCATGTCCGAGATCTGGGCGTTTTGATATCATCCTCGGTGGGTATCTTTTGGTCTCTTGGAGGTAAAACAGTGACTAGATCCCACTCGCTGACCTGGAGGTCCCTGTGAGCGTCGGGCGGTTTGTGGTTCACCATCATCAGAATCTTCCGTGTCCCAGACCCCTGACGCATATTCATATATTGGAGTGGTAGGGCGACAGATATTGCTGGATGGGAGTACTGGGAGTTGCAGTGGTCAGCGCCGTAATTGTTCTCCTGGATTGGCGTTCAGCTTCCCAGAGCTTCAGTGCCTCCTCAAACCTCACCAGGTCCTCTATACAGATACTGTCCCATTAGAAGCGTACACAGTTTGGAGGTAGGGGTTCCTTGGATACACCGACCTGTATAGGATGAACCGTAGCACCCAGAGGTTGCTGACTGTGAGTAATGGGTGTGATAACATTGGTGGTAAGCGCATATGTAATCTCCATGGGTATGTCAGGGGCTTGATACTCTGATGGTTCGTAGTCCATGGGTTCATAAGGCATGGGTTCTGGTGTGGAAACCTGTAGTCTGGTGGGCCTTGGTAGAGATGTAGGCGGGGGTACAGGAAATGGAGTAGCAGTAACAGGTTCTCTATAGGTAGAATTAGGCAGTGGCGCGGGTTTAAACACTGGGGCAGATTTTTTGGTAACAGATTTTGCTGTAGTAGTTCTAGCTGTAGGTGCTGGGGTCTTAGACGTTGGGGTTTGTCTCAGGGTTCTTATTGGGCAATGCGGGATCCAGTGCCCCCTGGAACCACAGTATATACAGACGCCAGCTGCCTGCCTCCTGGCACGCTCTGCCGGGGTTAGAGGACCATGGGTTACCTGTCTGGGAGTATATTCCTTGGCAGCAGGATTCAATAGCTTCTGGAGTTGACTGTTCAGGAGTTCAATCAGGTGTACAAGGAAGTCTTGGAGAGCCTTCTGTATTAACCCTTGGATAGCTTGATTCATTGCGGGCTCAATCGGTGTAGGCTTCTGCATTCTGTCAGGTGCTGGTTCTGGGGTGGGAGGATTGAGCCCAATATGCAATAAGAAAAACAGAGATTCAGATAAACATATACAAGAGAGGGTTTATTTGGAGTAACATAAAGGCAATAAACAAATATAAAGAAGGATAGTACTAAGCTACTCTAAACTATAGAAGGAGACAATATGAGAATGAAGGCTAAGGAGATCGTTAGAGAACAATAGAAAACAAAAGGCAGAAGAGTCTTGGCAGGCAGAGGGTCTTGGGTCTGTAGGTGTTCCTGGGAATGCAAGGCAACGGGCTGAGGATTCTGCGAGATGCAGGGCAGTGGGTTCTGAGGGATGCAGGTACAGAGGGCAGCAGACTGAGGATTCTGCGAGATGCAGGGCAGCAGGTTGAGGATTCGGCAGCAGGCTGAAGATTCTGCGAGATGCAGGGCAGCAGGCTCCGAGGAATGCAGGTACAGAGGGCTGAGGATTCTGCGAGGTGCAGGGCAGCAGGCTCCGAGGAATGCAGGTACAGAGGGCAACAGGCGGAGGATTCTGCGAGGTGCAGGGCAGCAGGTTGAGGATTCGGCAGCGGGCTGAAGATTCTGCAAGATGCAGGGCAGCAGGCTCCGAGGAATGCAGGTACAGAGGGCAACGGGTTGAGGATTCTGCGAGGTGCAGGGCAGCAGGTTGAGGATTCGGCAGCGGGCTGAAGATTCTGCAAGATGCAGGGCAGCGGGCTCCGAGGATTCTGTGGAATGCAGGTACAGAGGGCAAGAAATGCTGGAGGAGGCAAAACAGATTAATGTTCTTAGGCAGGAACAGGCGGTAGCTCCCTGTCAGCTTGGTGTTCACCAAGGTAATGCAGAAGCATTGGACCTTGGGAGTGGTTCCTTTTTGTAGAGGGGAATAAGGGTGCATTAGCCAGCACCTGGTTGCTGGCTCAGCCTGGTTTAGAAGAATTACCAGTCTCCCCACAGGGAACTGGCTTGCCTTTAGGTTTCCTGCGGTGCTGGCGTCTCGGGGCATTACAATGTGACAGAGAGTTAAAAACAAAACAAAATACAATGTCTTTACTATGTCAAAATTATTGCATATCTATTAAACTGCACATAATCATTAATTATTAAATATATGCTATTATTAAAGTTAGACATGTGTAAGCTCATGATGTCCACACCCATTGCAACAAGAAAATTGGAAATCCATCAAAATATTTTTCAAAGAGTTGTAAAGTAATCCATAGTATATTCACATATACATCACCTAATGACCGCTTTTATGACATAGAATCTTTACTGGAGCTCAACGTTAAGCAGAACCTGAAGGTGGAGCACCTGTGACAGTGAGGGTTGCTTGCCATGGGCTGTTGCCCCTTTCATACAGAACACACCAGAAGGGCAGCACTCAACCTTTGCTAAGCAGAGGACGGGTGCTTCTCAAGACTAAATAAAAACACAGATCACCAGGAGGAGAGCATTCCAGCCAACAAACTCAAATATTTCCACAGTAGCCTATATATCCAAACAAAAAATATACCAAAATTTTACACATTCTAGCAACTCTTAACCCTTTCAGCATTTCAACAGTTCTCAACCCATTTAAGATTTTTCAAGGTTTCAAACCCTAGGCTCTGTAAAGAAAAAATGATGGGAATTTTGTTCACAATATTTGGCCATAAATTGCTTAAGCCTGTCAACACTGTCAATGCATCCCACCTTTGACAGGTACTGGACAGCTGGGATCGGAGTCATGTCACTGCAGAGCTGCAGAGATGCAAGGATGCTCTGAGCGCATCATCCGCACGAAAGAGGGAAAATCGACTATGCGCTCAGCGCGTCCCCTCCAGCAAAGGGTTAATTTTCATTAAATTGCACATAGATTATTTTTTTATAATTCCACAACAAATATGCTTTGTCCGCAGACAAATGATATAACATTCCACTATAATGGCATTATTAAAGCACAGAATATAAAGTTTGCTTACACACACTGTGGCAACACATAATAAGTTGAAGATGACATAATGATAAGAAAATAATATATATATATTTTTAAAATTCATATATTTTTAAAAAATCTAATTATTTCACATTGACACAGAAGGAGGATTGGTTTATTTGTATATTTTGTTTCTACACTGGAGAAAAAAATTAAGCAGTTTATATTCGTAGTCAGTTTTTTTCTCCTCCAAGTTCAAATAGTGACTAAAAAATAAACATGTGTATATGTGAAGGCAGCGCTTCCGTGCAAAATAAATAGATATTAATTAGGGTAGGTGCTGCCGTAGTGGAATGTGCAGTGTCCACACACCTCCAAGGACACAAATAATATAAAAGGAACAAAACATAAATTCCTGGCGCACCTTGTATATTAGAACATTGTTTTATAATACAATATGTATGATACAATTGTAAGTGAACAGTGGGTACAAATATTGAGTATGTTTTTTTTTTGTTTTTTCCTTGTGGTTTTTTTTTTCCCTCTTAACACTGAAAACACTCAAAAAATTCAAACAAATTCAAAAAAATAGAGAAATCAGAATACTTATATTAGTAATGATGGTATCTTTATCTTCCTCCTTTCCTCCTCTGGAGTTAGCTTTTTTTTCCCCCAATGGTGACTCGTTTATTCATTAGCTCATTCGATGGTATATGGAGGTATATGGAGGTGCTATATATATGAATTTATAGGAATAAATTTTTGAATATAGTAGCATATCGTCCTGCTGCATATTTATTACTTTAGCACCTGTCTATATAAGGTTTGCTCCCTCCCCTCCCTGAAATTTATATAGCACCTCCATATACCATCGAATGAGCTAATGAATAAACGAGTCACCATTGGGGGAAAAAAAAGCTAACTCCAGAGGATTTGCCAAGGAGGAAAGGAGGAAGATAAAGATACCATCATTACTAATATAAGTATTCTGATTTCTCTATTTTTTTGAATTTGTTTGAATCTTTTGAGTGTTTTCAGTGTTAAGAGGAAAAAACAAAAAAAAAAAAACCATACTCAATATTTTTACCCACTGTTCACTTACAATTGTATCATACATATTGTTTTCTAAAACAATGTTCTAATATACAAGGTGCGCCAGGAATTTATGTTTTGCTCCTTTTAAAAAATAAACATGCAAATAAATAGGATTCTCAGGGCCACCGTTACCATTTTTGGGATACTGGGTGAGTCCCTTTTGCAAGGTCAGTGAAAAAGAAACATAAATTTTTGATTAGCAATAATAAGGTATTAGAGTTCGAATAGCAGGGGGCCGAGTATCGAACCTGGGGGACACTGGGAGGGGAAGGGAGGAGCTGTCAGAAATGGACACATATTGTGACTGATCAGATACGTATGATTAGAACCAGGTTAGCGTGTGATCACCACCATCACCAATACCAGAGTTTTTACAATTTTGTAATAGGATACCATGGTCTTTTGTGTCAAAGGCCTTGGCAAAATCAAGGAAGATGGCTCCAAGTAGGTTTCCTTGTTCCATGCCAGGTGGATATCATTGCAAGCTTTTAAAATGGCAGTTGTAGTTGAATGATTTGGGCGAAAGCCTGATTGATCTGGGGTTAAATAGTTCCAATACTGATAATAATAATCACGTAATTGACTGTACACACATTTTTCCAGAATTTTTTACATTATAGGGAGCAATGATATTGGACGGTAGTTGGATACCAAAGTATTGTCTCCACTTTTATGGATAGGTACCACCCTTGCAGTCTTCCAGAGTTAGGGTATGTATCCAGTTGCCAGGGATTCATTGATTAGGGTTGCGACAGGTTTTGCAATTGCCGGTGCACTGATTTTCAGCAGCATTGCTGGGATTTGATCAGGTTCAGACTGGTATTTAATTTTTTGGTTACGGAGAAGTTTAGTAACGACACTGACAGGCACTGGTCTAAAACTGAATTTCTCTCTGATACAGGGTCTTTGCACAGTTGGAGGGGCCTGACCTGCGTGTGGTCTTTCTGATTGAGTGTCATTTGCTAGCTTAGCAATCAGGGTGGTGGCACATCCAACAAAATAATTATTAAAGGCATTTGCTACATCTAGGGGGTGTTGCAGGGTTTGGTTGTTTCCTTTGACAGCAGCCGGTTGGGAGTGGAAAGGGGATGATTGTATGTTACTTATGATTTTCCAAAAATTTCTAGGTTTTGATATGTTATCAAAGCAGCTGGAGGGGCTTGGAGCTGCTCAGTAGAGTGGCCTTTTGGTTACAATTGTTAGGTACCCACTCTAAAGAGGTGCCTTGAAGTGGCGAGTGGGCTTACGTTGCAATGGCCATTGAAACAAACAAAACCTCATTTTTGTTGTACATGGAACACATAGGAATGAGCGCAGATGACACTCTCCTTCCTTGTTATGTTTTATACATTTACTGGGCTGTTACTCCTGGCAGTTGCCGCCGCTCCAAAAATAAGTGAGTATGGGCGCGACGCCATTTTTTCTGTATTTTGATATGTTATTGTTTAGATTTTCATTGAAGTATTGGGCTTTATCATTTTTGTTTGCTTTGTGCATGCATTCTGCCATTTTCGTTATTCACAGTGATTGTTCATGGAGCCAGTACTTTTGAAATTTGACCACAGTGAATCTAAACTGGTACATTTGCGTGAGGTCAGCTGTAACCCAGGGGAGATGGTCCCCTTGTACTCACACTTTACACAGCAGGGCATGGGAATTCCAGACTTGAAGGAGAGAGGACCCTGCTCAAGAGCTTAAAACTAAGAGGATTGGGGTGGCACATTAGATGAGGGTAAGTAGAAAACATAAAGTAGTGGGGTGCATGTGGGCTGGGTGAGAAGGTGGAGCAAGAAATGTACAGTGGGGGAATCATGGAGTGAGCCAACAGGCTGCTCCAAAGTAATATGTTTTTAGAGACTTCTTGAAGGACTGGAGAGATGGGAAGAGTCTAATGTAGCAGGGGAGGGAGTTACATAGAAAGGGGGCAGCTCGGGAGAAGTCTCGAAGGTGGGCATTGGGGTTGCGGGTACGTGGAGCTGATCATTCTGCCAATGAACTGATGCTAAGGATGTACCTGCTAATTAAGGGAGGAGATGTAGGCAGGGGTGCGGTTATGGAGAGGTTTGTACATGAGCATCAGTATTTTCAATTAGATTCTAAAGGAAACAGGGAGCCAGTGTAGAGCTTGACAAAGGGGCGAGGTGCGTGAAGTAAAGTGAATGAGCCTAGCGCATGCATTCATAACAGACTGCAGAGGGAGAATCTGGGATCTCTTAAGGCCAACAGAGAGAAGGAGTAGTCAAGGCAGATGATAATAATAGGTGCTTGGATGAGCATTTTTGCAGAGTACTGATTAAGACAGCGACTGATGCATGCAATGTTTTTTAGGTGGAAGTAGCAGGATTTGGTTAGTGACTGAATGTGAGGAGTGAAAGAGAGATCAGAATCGAAGAGGACGCCGAGGCAACGAGCCTGAGAGGTAGAAGTAATGGTGGCACTATTCATCTGAAGGGAAATGGGTGCAGGAATGTTGGTTTTAGAGGGAGGGAAGACGAGAAGTTCAGTTTTAGAGAAGTTGAGCTTTAGGAAATAGGAAGTCCTCCAGTCGGAGACAGCCGATAGGCAGGCTGTAACATGGTCCAATACAGGAGGAGAGAGACCAAGAGGGGAAAGGTATATTTGGGTTTCATCAACATAGAGATGATATTGAAGTCCATAGGAAAAAAAATAAGTTTCCCAGAGAGGCAGTAAAGATTGAGAAGGGTAGGAGACCCAGAACATGAACTCGAGGTACCCCAAATGAAAGAGGAACTTGGGGTGAAGAGTAGTGATGGATCGAACACCCCTGTGTTCGGTTCACATTCGAACTCAAACACCCAAAATAGTTTGACTGCGAACTCGAACATAATGCGAACACCATTAAAGTCAATGGGGCTTGAACGTTCAAAAATTAAGGTCCCCTCCAAGAGGGCATATATGCAATATATTGGCCATAAAAGGTATATGGGGGTCCGGCTACTGCCCTGGGGGACAGGAAACAATGAAAAAAATGTTTTTAACCCTTTCACTGCCGAGTGCTGAGCCATTTCACCGCTATGCGCTGAGCTCATTTTTACCACTTTTGCTCATGTTTAAATGCGACTTGAAGCCATGGGAAATGTTTGACCACAATCAGTGGGTAATGTTTGACCAACAATGAGTAGGAAATGTTTGACCAACAAGGAGTGGGAAATGTTTGCCCAACGAGGAGTGGGAAATGTTTATGAATCCCATAGGCTTCAATGTTAAAAATATTCCTGTTTTAATTCAATATCTAATAAACCATTTATTATTATATTCTGCAGTAAAGAATCTCTTTATTTTTAGATTTTTTAGGATATTTTAACCCCTTCACTGCTGAGGCATTTCACGGCTGTGTGCTGAGCTAATTTTTACCGCTTTTGCTCATGTTTAAACGCGATTTGAAGCCACATTTTATTATATGACTCAGACATATTATATATCGTTCTTTCCGGCAGACTCGGCAGATCCTTAATATAACATTTTTATATGTATACATCATGTCCTGGTAGTATATTATAACAAAAAATGCAATAAAATTTGAATTTTTAATCATCTACAGCGTGTAAAGTGTTTTTTTCCACATTTTATCACATGAGCATTTGCGGTTATATTTTCCATGGGGTGCACTTGTACAAAAATTTGAAATGGGGACTCGTTACATTTTTTGGGGGGGAATTACGTGATTTTTAGCAAACGCACCCCATTAGAAAAAAATCATTAGTTCAGTATCATTGTTCACATTATAATTGAAATGTGAACAATATTACTGCATTAGTAAAAACACGTTACTAATAAAAGTAACACACGTTTTCATTTATTTTATGTTCTTTTTTGGTTTTGTTTTTAAAAAAGGAACCCCATATCTCCATCAGGGGATTTCCTTGGGAAATCCCTGGGCAGCTAGGGGTTCCCGGCTATCTGATGTCATTGCGCTATGTGCGATACGTCAGGAGGCGAGGGGGAACCTGGAGGTGGAGCCGCAATCCAAGATGGCGGCCCCCACCGGAGCTAGATCACGATGTGGCATGTAAGGGGTTAAAAAAAGGCACCGCTTTAAAGGGCAGACACTGCCCTTCAAAGCGGTGCCTTCTTTTCTTCTGTAAACCCTCCCAATCGGGAGGGAGAGGGAGGGATCCAAAAGGATCCCGCCTCCCTTTCAGGTGATCTCCAGGCATTGCCAGGGGGGGTCGCTTGGAAATGACATCATCGTGCATGGTGCAATGACGTCATTGATGTCGGGAGGGGCTTAACTTCAGCATCTGAGGATGCTGAAGTCAGAACGCCACGGGACCCCGGACAGAGAGGTGAGTATCTCTGCCGGGGCTCCCGCTTGCGGATGATGTGTGGGGAACGTCCTCCGCATATAGCGGGATTCAATGAGGACGTTCCCCACACGTCATCCGCAGTGAAGGGGTTAAGGATTTTTTTGAATTCCCCCCCTCGAACTTTCCTCGAACATCCCGAAAAGTTTGAAGTTCGCAAATTTTCGAACAGCCGAATCGAACTTCGAACCGACAGCCCATCCCTAGTGAAGAGGCACCAGCAGAAGAGATACTGGAGGAGTGAAGTGAGAGATAGGAAGAGAACCAGGAGAGAGTGGTGCCACTGAGGACATGGTGATACAGCATGAGAAGCAGGTGAGGGTGGTCAACAGTTTCAAATGCAGCAGAAAGGTCAAGAAGAATAAGCAGGTAGAAGTGACCTTTGGTTCTAGCATCAACTAAATAATTAGTCACCTTGGTCAGACCAGTCTCGGTCGAGTGCTGGAAGCGAAAGCTGGATTGGTGCGAATCAAATAAAAAGTTAGCAGTGAGAAAACCGGTGAGCTGATTATAGACCAGGCGTTATAGGATTTTTGAGGCAAAGGGGAGCAGAGAGATGGAATGATAGTTCGAATGGGAGGTGGGATCAAGAGATTGTCTAGAATGGGGGTGATCATGACATGTGTGAATGCAGAGGGGAAGAAGAGTCCAGAGGAGAGGGAGAGGTTGAAAATATGAATCAATGCAGGGACAATGACTGGCAGAACAGACCGAATAATGTGCGGGGGCAATGGGGTCAAGTGGATAAGTAGTCAGACAGGAGAACATGAAAACTGCTGATACATCCTCCTCTGAGACTGAGAAACGAAGACATAGTAGAAGAGGGGGCAGGGATTGACGGAGTGGAAGAAGTAGAGTGGTTAATGGAGGAGGGCAGTGAAGCGATTTCTAATCTAAGTTTAGTAATCTTATCGGGGATGTATTTAACAAAGCTGACATCTGTGAGGCCCGTGGAAGGTTGAGTGGAAGTGGGGAGCATTAGCAGATTGAAAGTATGAAACAGACATCTGAAATCATGAGAAAAGGATGAGATAAAGGACGAGAAAGAAGGTTGTTTACTGATGGATTCGGTGGGACTGTAGGAATGAAGCATTCATTTGTAGTGCAGATAGTCAGACGATGTGTGAGACTTCCAACAACCATGTTCAGCTGTCCAAAAACACCACCAAAAATGGTGTGTGTATTTTTTTGCCACGGTTGACTATTAGGCCTGCGTGTAGGACGTAGAGAGGTAGGAGCACGTTCGTGGAGAGGGCAGCATTATAGATATCAGTGGAGAGGGTAGCCAAGCAATAGACTACTATAGAGCTTCTAAGATGTGATATCCAGAGCCACTCAGGGGGTAACCCAATATAAACAAGTAAGGACCTCTAAACTAGAGGTAACCGGCTAGGACATATACATAAAACATTGAATACTTTATTGAACATTTAACATGAACCCTTCAGAAGGTTAATAAAACACAACTCAAAACAACATTACAAATATAGACATAAATAAAATCAGTATAACCACAATAATTGATAGGTAAAATACCTCAGGGAGTGATTATAACAATTGAACGATAAATTGAACTTGTGAAATGACCATTAAATTAGCTCCTACTGTTATAAAGCATTCGTATCTGAATGGAGCATCAATGGATTCACAAAATTATGTGGGATGACAATGATCGCTGTCTAACCAATTCACACTACCTTTTTATGACCTAAGGACATAACTATTAAAGGTCCTATAAGGTCAAAATTGAAAGGGGTAATTGTACACTGCCTCCTTAGCTCATATATGAAGCTTAACCATAGAGAGCAACAGTCCAAATCTGCAGCCTGAACCAAGGACCTAGATGAACTCACTTTGTACAACCATGCAGCCTTATTATAGAATGTTGTATACTAGGCGCTCATCATCCATAGGTAACTAGAGCACTATAAACATTATGCTACTTGAGGGCCACTCGCTCAAATTTCCAGCCAAATACGAGTAAACATTTACTACCACGGGATGTTGAATATATCTTAGCCGTGCGGTAAATAGATGCAGTGTTGAAAGAAGAACAATTATATAAAGATTCTTACGCCAGATATAAATGATGACTTATAGAGCTAAGGCGGTTATCAGAGTGCATTAATAGCTAACACAGTGTCACCGGTCCAGTTTAAACTGCAATTAGTTCCAACCTTGGATCATTTAAATAAGAAATTGCCCAAAATACAATTAGAAAGCGTCACCACCAATTAAGGTTTGGCATGAGTTCAAATACGATCAGAATAGATTCAAGTTGGTTGTGAACCAGTGCTACAGTTACTAAATAGATTGTTGAAACGTAGCTATACAGGCCAATCAAGGCTCACCATAAACCAAATAGTGGTCAAAATGAACTCAATTCAATTATGAACTGGTGCTACAAATTGCTGAATTAATCATAGAATCGTAACTATCCAAATAATAGTTATATGATATTATCAATACACACAATGCTTATCAAAGCAGTTATATACAGTACTTGTTCAAGCAAATGTAGGCAAGAGTTTGTATAGCTCAAGCGGCCAACGATATTTTTAAAGAATAGCCGCCTCAATTAACTGAATTAATTGATGATACAAATTGGACGCACATTTTTAGGCTAAGATCATAATGCCTAGATTGTCATTGCATTATGAACGTACAAAATTCGATCATATCATAATACTGCAGTTGAACTGTTGCACTTTTAAATCGGATACCTTAAAAGTGCTAAATTGTAAAATCACATTTATATAGAATGAAGTGATAACGCCCAAAGCAGCGTTTAAATTAGAATTTTTATATATATGCAAAATGACTGCATGCTTAATCAAAGTGACCTTTGTTAACGGAGTTGATTAATTTGTATAAATAAACGTTCACTTCTAGGATGGAATTATAATGCTTTAGTTGTCTCAATCATTGCGGTATTAGCATACAAGGTACGATCATATACACAGTTCTAAAGTTTAAGCTGTTGCATTCATTCATCTAAGATCATAATGCCTAGATTGTCATTGCATTATGAACGTACAAAATTCGATCTCATCATAATACTGCAGTTTGAACTGTTGCACTTTTAAATCGGATACCTTAAAGTGCTAAATTGTAAAAGCACATTTATATGGAATGAAGTGATAACGCCAAAAGCAGCGTTTAAATTAGAATTTTTCTATATATGCAAAATGGTTGCATGCTTAATCAAAGTGACCTTTGTTAACGGAGTTGATTGATTTGTATAAATAAACGTTCACTTCTAGGATGGAATTATAATGCTTTAGTTGTCTCAATCAATGCGTTATTAGCATACAAGGTACGATCATATACACAGTTCTAAAGTTTAAGCTGTTGCATTCATTCATCAAGTATCTTAAGGTACTATATTTCAAAGGTGCATATTTTTTAAATGGAGTAGTGACGCCCAAAGCAGCGTTTAAATAGAATTTCAACAGGGAAATTTCAATCATTCTTTATTTCATAGATGTTTCAATAAAGAGATTGCAATCATTCATCATCCCACTGAAGGTTCAATAATTCATTTATCATTTTGAATTCTTTAGGAAAGATAATATATTATTTTTTCACAAATATCTTAAATTAAGATTGAAATCATTTCTTAAGGCATTCGACGCGCGTTTCACTTGCGTGCTCCTCAGGAATGCTAACTAATCCAGTGTATCGGGGTTGCTTTTAAAGACCTCCTTTGAGCTTTCAATTAGACACGTGATTAGATTCACCAATCAGATTATTATCCGGACCAACAGAGTTTCTTGGAGAATCATTTATTTATTTGAATACGTGTTTGAGAGCTGCCAATCACCTATTCTTATTTTATAAAGAATATAATTCCTTATTCATATTAAAGATCATATAAGAGTAAATTTTGAACAATATTATGTTTGTGAACAGCAGAATTTATAAATTCAACTAATTATTGCTAAACAGTAGACGGAACTCATAGATCAAGCCGTACTGCAAACGATCATATTGGTGATTTATTGGCTTAATGGATTCTTTTATCAGATTCTAATATTGGACTTTAAATCAAAATATTTTGATATAATTATTCAAAGTTTTGTACAGTTTTTTTGAAAAAATGAATCACAAAAAGGGAGTATAGTTGAATTCTTCATTGAGACCATTAGGAAATTGTGTTTTAAGTACAAAGATCCATCTGGATTCTTTTCTTCTGAGAGTTAAATCAAAATCTCCTCTTCTTGGTCCCAATGTAATAGCCTCTATTGCTTGAAAACTCAAACATTTAGGGTCCCCATTGTGATTAGCCCACACATGTCTAGATATAGGAGTTTCTGTTATATTAATAACAGAATTGATGTGTTGTAAGACTCTCTTTTTGAACTGCTGATAAGTTTTCCCTACATATTGTTTTTTGCAGGTACAAGTGATTAAATATATTACTTTCATAGTTTCACAGGTAATTGATTCTTTTATCGGAAATGTTTTTCCTGTGGTGGTACTATTAAAAGATTCTGAATTGTCCACAAATGGACATGCTTTGCAATGTCCACATCTACGTATGCCAGGTTTAGATTTCAGCCAGTGTGTTTTAGGCTCTTTTGTAGAAAAATGACTGTGAACTAGTATATCCTTTAAATTAGTGGATCTCCTTGCTGTGAAGGTAGCAGATTTAGATATCACATTGGAGATGTTCTCATCCATTTGTAAAATTGGCCAATACTTATGGCAAATTTCTTTAATTTCATTCCATCCCTTGTCGTAAGTCGCAATGAATCTTATTTGTTTTTCACCTGGTATTTTCTTCTTTGGAATAAGTAATTTTTTTCTATCTGATAACAGGGCTTTTTTATAAGCTCTTTTTAAACATCTATTAGGGTAGCCTTTAGTACGAAACATTTCTCTAAGTTGATTCGCTTCTTCTTGGAAGTCTCTGAGATTACTGCAATTTCTCCGGGCTCTTAAGTATTGCCCTATTGGTATTCCCAATTTTAAAGGGACTGGATGGAAACTCTCCCAGTTTAACAGATTGTTTGTCGATGTTTCTTTTCTGTATAGTTTAGTTTGTAGGGTATTTTTATCAATTTTTATCATTAGATCCAGAAATTGTAACTTTTCTTTGCTGTTAACCAAAGTTAGTGTCAATCCAATATTGTTGGTGTTCAATTCATCAAGCCATTCATTTAAGAGGTTATCAGAGCCATGCCATAATAAAAAGATATCATCTATGTATCTGAACCACTTAGACACATTTGCAGTATATTTTTTGGTTTTATCTGTAAAAACCACAGTTTCTTCCCAGAGGGCCAGATATAAGTTAGCATAGCTAGGGGCACAGGATGTTCCCATCGCCATGCCCCTTGTCTGCAGATAATATTTACCATCAAATAAGAAGAAGTTGTGAGTCAAGATGTATGTAAGTAATTGTATGATAAAGTTTGTCATTGCTTCATCAAATTTCTTACTCAAAAAATACCTACATGCCTTTATCCCTTGTTCATGTGGGATATTATTATTATATAAAGATACTACATCGAAGCTTGCTAATGTAGTATCAGATGGAACAATTACATCCTCAAGATGTTGGAGGGCATTTTGCGTATCTCTTGTATAAGAGGGTATTTCTTCCACAAATGGGTGTAGATAGTGATCAACAAATTGACTCAATTTTTCTGTTAGAGAATTGTTGCCTGCAATAATTGGGCGTCCTGGCGGATTAATTAGAGATTTGTGTACCTTGGGTAAACTATAAAGTGTTGGTGTTGTAGGTCTTAATGGTAGTAATGATTTCTTTAATTCTTCTGAAATATGTCCATCCATTACCCCTTTTTGTAATAGTTTATCCAATTCAAGAAAATACTTTTCAGTAGGGTTAAAAGTTAGCAAGGTATAACCCTCTGGATCATTAATTATTCGCAGACACATATCTTTATAGTCAGGCTTTGACATTATCACAATGTTTCCCCCTTTGTCAGAGGCTTTTATCTCAATACTTTTTTCATTTTTTAATTCTCTTAAGGCTATACGCTCCTCTCTAGATAGATTCTGTTCTTTTTTCCAAGGTATTATTTCCAATTTATTGATTTCATTGGTCACTAATTTTACAAAAAGATCGATGCTAGAAAATTCTGAAAAAGACGGTGTATATTTGGATTTATTTTTGAATTTCCTATTTATTTCGACGGAGGGTTCCTCATTTTCGTCAAGAAGATCCATTAACGTTCTTAGATATGGGAAATCTTCAGGTGTTATTCCTAATTGTTTTGCTTGTCTTTCATCTTTTTTAACAAAAACTTCATGTAATGCAAGTTTACGAGCAAAGAGGTTTAAATCTTTAATCCAAGTGAATTGATCAAACCTAGGGCTAGGTACAAAGGATAAACCTTTACCCAAAATTTTTAAATGTTTTTCTTGTAGAATAAATTCGGAAAGATTTATTATTTGATTTTTGTTCGTTATTGCTGTTTCTTGTAATGTCGTGGTTTGTAACCCCATTTCTGCCTGGGTCTTAGTCTCCCTATCTGTACTTCGTCTGTCCTGTCCGTTTCCTCTAAAAAAGAGACACCTCTCTTTTTGTTGATAAGTATTCCCTTCGTTACATTAGGATTTTGACTTGTTGATGTTTGTTTGAAATCATTCTCACTTTCAGATCCACTTGTCCTATCTGATTGAGAAGAGTTTTTTTGATACTGTTGATTTCTCCTCCGTTTTCTATCCCAAAAAATATTTTTTGTTTCAAAATCTTTAACATCTCTTTGAAATTTAAAATGCTTTTTTTCTTTAATTTGTTGTCTAAACCTGTCCAGATTTTTTTGTAATTTTTCCTCAAATTGTTTATAATCTTTATTTGTTTGATAGTTCTGTATATTATTTATTTGAATTTCAAGATCATCTTT
This sequence comes from Leptobrachium leishanense, assembly GCA_009667805.1. NCBI lineage: Eukaryota > Metazoa > Chordata > Amphibia > Anura > Megophryidae > Leptobrachium > Leptobrachium leishanense. The sequence goes on from RXON01003036.1 coordinate 101,657, forward strand.
TATTTTATTCAAATTTTCTTGTTCTAATTTTGTGAGAAAAACCATTAATTTATTTGAGCATTCAAGGAGAATTCCCTGCCATTCGGCTATATGTTCTTCTTTTATTATTTTATTAGGGAGTGGTACTTCTGGTCTTAGTCCTCTGGGTACCAATTTCTCTGTTATATATGTCTGCAAACTTTTAATTTCCCACCAAGATTTAATCTGTTCTTGATAAATCTTTTGAATTGCAAAAAAAGCTTCAGATATATCCTTTAAATTTGAATCAGCTGGAAGAGACTCATTTGTAAACACTTTTCCTATATCTTCCGACCATGTGCTCACATCACACAATTGTTTTAATATCTCTGACATTATGTCATATACTGTACAAAAACTTTAAACTCTAAATGGGTATTAAAACCCTGTAATTCGTATGGAGAGGGTAGCCAAGCAATAGACTACTATAGAGCTTCTAAGATGTGATATCCAGAGCCACTCAGGGGGTAACCCAATATAAACAAGTAAGGACCTCTAAACTAGAGGTAACCGGCTAGGACATATACATAAAACATTGAATACTTTATTGAACATTTAACATGAACCCTTCAGAAGGTTAATAAAACACAACTCAAAACAACATTACAAATATAGACATAAATAAAATCAGTATAACCACAATAATTGATAGGTAAAATACCTCAGGGAGTGATTATAACAATTGAACGATGAATTGAACTTGTGAAATGACCATTAAATTAGCTCCTACTGTTATAAAGCATTCGTATCTGAATGGAGCATCAATGGATTCACAAAATTATGTGGGATGACAATGATCGCTGTCTAACCAATTCACACTACCTTTTTATGACCTAAGGACATAACTATTAAAGGTCCTATAAGGTCAAAATTGAAAGGGGTAATTGTACACTGCCTCCTTAGCTCATATATGAAACTTAACCATAGATAGAGAGCAACAGTCCAAATCTGCAGCCTGAACCAAGGACCTAGATGAACTCACTTTGTACAACCATGCAGCCTTATTATAGAATGTTGTATACTAGGCGCTCATCATCCATAGGTAACTAGAGCACTATAAACATTATGCTACTTGAGGGCCACTCGCTCAAATTTCCAGCCAAATACGAGTAAACATTTACTACCACGGGATGTTGAATATATCTTAGCCGTGCGGTAAATAGATGCAGTGTTGAAAGAAGAACAATTATATAAAGATTCTTACGCCAGATATAAATGATGACTTATAGAGCTAAGGCGGTTATCAGAGTGCATTAATAGCTAACACAGTGTCACCGGTCCAGTTTAAACTGCAATTAGTGCCAACCTTGGATCATTTAAATAAGAAATTGCCCAAAATACAATTAGAAAGCGTCACCACCAATTAAGGTTTGGCATGAGTTCAAATACGATCAGAATAGATTCAAGTTGGTTGTGAACCAGTGCTACAATTACTAAATAGATTGTTGAAACGTAGCTATACAGGCCAATCAAGGCTCACCATAAACCAAATAGTGGTCAAAATGAACTCAATTCAATTATGAACTGGTGCTACAAATTGCTGAATTAATCATAGAATCGTAACTATCCAAATAATAGTTATATGATACTATCAATACACACAATGCTTATCAAAGCAGTTATATACAGTACTTGTTCAAGCAAATGTAGGCAAGAGTTTGTATAGCTCAAGCGGCCAACGATATTTTTAAAGAATAGCCGCCTGGCTTTGTCAGTGCAATTGGATGTTAAGAACGGAAGAAGAGGGGGATTGATAGCATTGGAGAGTAGCTTAGGATTCAGGACACCACAGTGCATTTGAGGTAGATGAGGAGTGGCGGTAGAAACAGGAGTCTGTATTGGCAGTAGGAGAAGATCCCAGGAGAGGAGATGGTGATAGGAAAGGGGGAGAGGTTTGTTGGAAAAGTTAGAAATAGTACAGAGGCTGGGAAAAATAAAGTCAGGGTGTTGCAAGCTTGGTGGGTAGGAAAGTTGGACCACTGTGTAAGGCCCAAGGAGGAGGTGACAGAGAGCAATTTGTAGGTGAGGGGTTTAGAGGAAGAGTTGATGGGAATGTTAAAGACTCCAAGGATGAGAGATACAGTAGAATGTCAAATGAGAGAAAGTGAGGAAGCAAGGCTGAGAAATGTTCCAGAAAGGGTCCAGGAGAATCAGAGGGGTGGTAGAGTACAGCAACACATAGGGGTATGGGGCAGAAGAGGCAGACCGCATGGACTTTGAAGGAGAAGAATAGAAGGGAGGGTAAGGGAGGAATAGACTGGAAAGTGTAGGCTGGAGAGAGTAAAAAAGTCCCACACCCCCTCCCTTGCGGTCCCCAGATCTAGATGAGTGGGTCCGTATGATCATTGTCCTGCTAATACAACACCAATGGCTTGCGCAACCCATTTCATTAGGGTGTGCACCCATGGAACATTTATTAATTACATAAATATGTATGATAACTTTGTACAGAACAATTATTTTTAGTTTGGAATAACCAATGCTTATGCAATGATACAGTCTATGTACATGCTGTTCAGTATGAACCAGAAAAGGAACATCCAAAATATCAATGTCGGGGATAAAGACAAATCCTTCACCCAACATTAGGGTGTGCCTGGGCACACCAAGCACACAATATGCGCTCGCCTATGTACAGCACATATACACGTGCTTAGCCAGACATCCGTTGGGCTTACAATCTAAGTGGCAAAGTTATGTGACATAAAAGGGAGCGTGGGTAGAGTGGAGTTGATTACCAGAAAGATATTAGCAGACACTGCATGAGGATTGACTAAGAGTTTTGGCATGATGAAATTAAACTGAAAGAAGCAGCTGGAAGAAAGAATAGGGGCTGGTTGGGTGAGGTCGGGGCAGGACAGCAGAAGGAAGATGGCGTGTGTGGCTGTGGTGAAAAAACACAGTTTAGAGAGAATTTACAGCAGGGAGGATGGACAGACTGAAAGTCAAAGAATTAAACAAACAGAAAAGGAAGAAAAGGAAATAACAAACAACTAGCGGTCAAGATATAATAGATGCAAAGATAAAAATCAGTAATATCATTATTAGAGCAGAAACAATGTGGAAAATGTTTTGTTGATTGAAGAATAGCTTGATGGCTTGTTTCAGATGAAAGATGGTGGTGACCAGGTTTGGGAAGCACTGTCATAGACTTTTCAGTAGTTATGTATTCTGTTTGCTAAATATCCCATGGCTATTCTGGTGTCACATAAATCCTTTTAGTTTAGATGTCAAGATTTGCTTATTTTTTATGTTATTCTTCCTAGATATCAAAGCCTCTCTTTAATAATTTGCTATTCCCACTCACACATTGATCCTATATGTTGCAGTTTGTGAGGTACCTGGTTATCCCAATATTTCACTCTATATAGAATACAGAAGGGGCCAGATCACGACTAGAACGTTCAAGACATGACGCAAATGAAAAACGCGTGATCTGCCATTTTCCATTTGCATCTCGCCTTTAAATCGACCATATTATTACTAAGCCGCTTTGTCAGCAGCTCAAAACATTATACTGTCGAGCTGAGTAACACCTGTGGCGCTAAGGGCCATGGTGTTATTTGCTCCAGAAGTTCATAGAAAATGAACGAGATCGAACAAGAGAGGACATCATAAAATAGGGACAAGCATAATACAATAACACCACTGTTTCTGCAAACGTGTATCACTAGTAATAACGCAAGAACAAAACAATTGCGTCACACAAAATAGTCAATCGCTGCTAGGACTGCGGGTCCCAGAGTAACAAAAAAATTATCTGGGAAGTTGCATATATAATAATTAGGGCATAGGGCTAAGAAGTCCCAATCTGGGTAGACAGTTCTTCAACCAGTAGTACCATTTTCAACTATGTGCAGCCGCCTTCCCTTGCACCAAAGCAATATGCTCCTCTGAGGAGCTTATAAATTCTTCCTCTCAAAGCCACAGTGCCATTGTGTCAGGCGGCGTATGCGGTTCAGAAGTGAGCCCAGCAGGCGGCGACACAGAAGGGAGGCCAGACAGGATGTCAAGCAAATTATATAGGTTTAATGAATAACACAAATGGGACTTTGGCAGCAGGCACCGGAATGAACAGAAGAAGCCAATTCTGTATAACACAGGCAAAGTCTATAGCAAAAGAGGGTTGTGGGTAATGTAGTCCAGACTGCGCACAGGGTCCACCAAGTAAGAATCAGGACGGCTGGCAATGTTCCCTTGATTGAAGGTCAGGGAAGGTGGTGAAAATTATATAAGCCACAGGTAGGTATCCAGACTGAGGATAGAGGGCTATGTAGTTGAAAACTCACTTGTGCAGCGACCAGGAGGTCTTGACCAAGGATCTTGGATACAGAGCAAGTGGAGATGACAGGAAGTCCCAGGCAATGAAGGAGGATGTATGGTGATATATCCAGGAACAGCAGGGCAGAGTAATGGCAGGATGAAGACTGGAAGGATGAAGACTGGAACTGAGATGATGGATACTAGAGACACTGGAGACACTTGGAATCACTGACGACACTTGGAATCACTGGCGACACTTGGAATCACTGGCGACACTTGGAATCACTGGCGACACTTGGAATCACTGGCGACACTTGGATCACTGGAGACAGTACAGCAACAGGAAATCGGCTTAGCAGGGATGCACACAGCCTAGTTACCTAGGTCAGGGAACTACAATGCAGAACCATTGCTTGCTGGGTCTCTCTGCTATTTAAGGAGGCTTGATAGCAGATGGGCCTCAGCTGGAACTCCACGGCTGGACAGGAAAACCCAGGCTGGATCTCCAGAAGCCTGGACATCCCACTGAGCTTAAGTAAGACCCGGATGGGAACCCAATATACAAGCGTTCCAGGACAAAGCTGTTGGAGCCAGACTGTGCAATACAGGCAAATAGCAGTCTTCCAAAGGTGGGGCATGACACATTGGGGGGGTTCAGGTTTACGCCAATACATCGGGATCACTAGGCATGCCGCTTGCAGACTGCCACCGATTTTAAGACAGCCCCGGGAGAAAGATCCATGTAACTGACTAAGCAGAATTTGAGAGGTAAAGTTGGTGAGGGTTCCAGGACCTCACATAGATGATCATGGACCGTGTGCCAGAACCAGTACGGGCAGGGCAGGACCACCAGTTAACACCAGTCTTTGAAATACACTATTCAAACCTAAAGTACCGTCAGACACAGATGGAGAGCGATTTGGTTAGTATAGGAGATGTTCATTTACAGTAAACTGACGCACCATCTGACTGAGTCCAAGCTGAGCTCTCAGAGCAAGTTATTGATTTAACCCTTCATTTGCTGGCCATGAGTGAGAGGGTAGAGAGGTAACAAGATTCCCCCCCCAATGTTTACAGGCATGGGAGTGGTGTGCTGTCAAGAAGAGCAACAAAAACTTGATACCAATTTAGCCGCCAGATGAGAATCGTTTCACAGCTCTATGACTTATGCTATTTATTTTGCAACACAATTATTTTGTAACAACTGGAAAAACTTCACGTTGGGAGGTGCCTCGTTATATATACTTTTCTAGGAATGAAGGAATACTCCTATATCTAGGACACCGGTACGTTTAAAGAAATCGTTGTTGACTAAAGTCTGGAATACTTAGTTTCACAATCCAAGAAATATGTATGTGTAATACATTGTATCCCTCCCTCATTTCACCCTGGGGTTGGAATCTGCAGTTTTCATATTTTTTATTGTGAAATCTAAAACGTAATGGAGGGAGGGATCACAGAGCTGAAAACCACTAATAAAGTGTCATAAAAAAAACATACTGGGTTATCCAAAGAGATTCGAAAAGTCACCGCACGTTCGGTGACTTTTCGTTCTCTTCAATTCGGTTCCTTTTGCCGATTGCATTTCGGTGACCCTGCTGTGTATTCAGCAAGCACCACAGGGTCCCCGAATTGCAGGGAAAAGCTACCGCAAACCTGACGAAAACTAACCGAAAACTAACCGAATGCACGCTGAAAACAAGCAAAAACATCTGGATTAACCTTCGAAGAAGCCGAACAGGAGCCGAACAGGAGCCGAATCACACAGAGCCGAAGCAGCTGTGACATAGAGGAGGCAGTGAATAAATTAGAAAAACCATTTGTATGAATCTGGGAAAAAGAAACGCTGTTTGCAAAGAAACTACTGAGCGAAAATGTCTGAAATTTTCACAGGAGGTCCAGGGAATGATAATAAAGAGGGCTGTTACAAAAAAAATAAGTAAACTGAAAAAAAAAAATCTAATAAAATCGGACTTTTAAAAAAAAAAAAAAATCTGAAAAATGCTTAAAGTATCCTAAAAAATCTATAAATAAAAAGACTTTTTGCTGCAGAATTTTATAATGAACGGTTTATTAGATATTGGATTAAAACGGGAATATTTTTAACATTGAAGCCTATGGGATTCTCCTGAATAAATTTGCCGAATTAAACCACCGAATGGCAGGGCATTAGGGGAACCTTTCACTGCTGGTTTGTGTTCTCTGAATAGCCGAAGCATTGCTTCTCTATGGGGATTTCACTGCCCTCGAATAGGGACCGAACAGGCACCGTATGTGCAGGCAATTCGCCAGGATTTGGCGAATTGCCTGCTCTCTGGATAGCCGAATGTCCAGGAAAGGTAACCGAACGCTGATTTTCAGCATTCGGTTACCTTTCTCAAGCAATTCGGATCTCTTTGGATAACCCTGATAGATACAGATTATAGATTTTGGTATTTTCTCCTATAGCATTATTCTATATATACCTCCCTTTAGAAGGTAAGCTCCTTAGAGAACAGAGCCCTCTCTACTTCATGCCTCTGACTATCTATGACTTGCCCTTATTTATTGTAACCCCTGTAATATACTGTAGAATATATCGGTTTGATACTAATAAAAAGAGAATAGTATTAACAATATTAACAACAAGTATTCCTTTTTGATGTTGTTTTGAGATACCGCAGCAGCTCTGCTGTCATATCACTCTGATGTAGATTTCTGTGTACAATTATATTTCAAACGTTTCCTAATGTTGCCTTGAAATGTAAAGTTGACAAAGTAGCCAAATCTCAAAGAAATATGTTTAAAAACTACTACTGATGGGGCGGAGCGAGCAGCCATCCGGAAAAGCCGCATGTGAGCAGAGCTCCGGCGGATCGCGCCACATTGTTGAATCCTACGGCAATACACCACCCTGAAACTCGGCGGTTTGACCCCCAATCGCAGCCTGAGACCCCCAGGCACCGATATGGCTCCTCCCAAGCTGCAACGAGCGGCGGAACCGGCGAAATCCGCCAAAAAAGATCGTCCTCGTGGTCCACAAGATGGCGGCTCCCGGGACCCAGTCTCACCAGCATCTGTGAGAAACGAGGAGGAGGATGTACTGCAACTTTCTGAAGATCTACCAGCGTCTGGTAAGACTATCCAAGCAATGCTGCAAAGCCTCAGACTTACTTTACAAACGGACTTTAGAGCTATTACTGCTGAGCTACATAACGAAATTAAAGAGCTGGGTGACCGCACGGATAGTCTAGAAGCTAAAACGGACGAACTTTGCTTAGCACACAATGAGTTAATTGATGCTTTTCAAGCACTTAAAACGTCTCACGAAACACTAGCATTAAAGATGGCGGACCAAGAAGACCGTTCTCGTCGTAACAACATTAGAGTCCGCGGTATTCCTGAAAATATCAAGACCTCTGACCTCTCCTCTTATTTGAGTTCGTTGTTCCAGACCTTACTCCCCGACCTTCCACCGGCGGAATTACTGATGGATCGAGCTCATAGAGTCCCGAAACCGAAATCTTTACCTTCCTCTACACCACGAGATGTGGTCCTACGTATGCATTATTTTACAGTCAAGGAGGCCATCATGAAAGCATACCGAGCCGACCAACTTACAGAGCCATACTCAGCCATCCTACTGTTTCCTGACCTATCTTCCCTTACTATGTCTCGGAGACGGGACTTTCAACCAGTCACGAAGATTTTACGAAACAGAGAGATTCAATACCGCTGGGGCTTCCCAACAAAATTACTGGTCTGGAAGGAGGGCCACCTGCACGTGCTTTCCACGGTGGAGGAGGGAATGAGGCAGCTGGTGTCCTGGAGTATACTTGAGGAGTACACTCCGCCACGGGTTCCATCCACCTCTCCGTCCAAAGTGTCTCCGGAATGGCATAGAGTTAACACCCACAAAGTTTCCTGAATCGACAGCTCTTGACCTGACGAGACTCTCGTTCCCTCTTAAGGATTCCCAGACACTGGGACCTGCAGATCAAGATATTGGGTTCTACACAGAGGACAGCTTCGGTTGTCAACATGCGAGATGGCCATTATTCCTGTATACATGGATACCGCAGCCAGATAATTCTCACATTGGGTGATGTGACTCCGGCGAGTCGATATGTGGCGCGACCTCTCTCGCCCCTTCTGTTTGTCGTTTGTTCGATTTATTGGGTTCTTCTGTTCGGCACTAGATGCTGGCTCTGCACCCCCCTGAAGCCTTCCTCCAAGGTTTGGAGTTGACCCCGCTTGACCTTTTAGCGGCGGTCGAGAAGGATGCGAGGTACTACATGTACATAGTTGGCTCCAGGACTCTGGCCTGGACTTTTTTTTGGTTATTTTTTCTTTTATTTTATTTTTTGTGACCCCCTTTTTTTTTGAGTCTACCGGAACCTTAATATCATCATTCCAGTGCAAACTACGAGTGATGGGACTTTCCTCTTCATCGAGACTCCCCCGCTGGGGTATAGTATTTCTGACGGCGCTCTACATACTTATGTTATTATTGTTTAGTATAAGATGAAAATCTACTCTCACAATGTGAAAGGTTTGAATATGCCCTACAAACGACATGCATTATATGCTGAACTGCGTAGACAAAACCCTGACTTTGTCTGTCTGCAGGAGACACATTTCCGCAGGCTTTCGCATCCTAAGTTATTCCTCCCCAATTATACCACACAATATCATGCCACATCTCCGACTAAATCAAAAGGGGTTTCTATCTTGATACATAACAGGGTGACATTCGAACTACATAAAATTATCAGAGATGTTAAAGGAAGGTTCCTAATATTGATCTGTTCCATCAACCATGTTTTATACACCATCGTAAATATATACTGTCCTAACGCTGGCCAGCGGCCTTTTTTGAAACATGTCTTAGATAAACTCTCACAATCTCAAATGGGCCAAATAGTTATCTGCGGAGATTTTAATCTTTCCTTTGACATAGGTAAAACCGGTTCCCCTAGACAGCCAAATCGACCCTCCCTTCAATTATTATCTGAATGCCACTTACATGACGCATGGCGCCTGCTCCATCCAAATGAAACTGACTACTCCTACTATTCCTTAACTCACCACACATTTTCTAGAATTGACTATGTTTTCGTACACAACTCCACGTTAGCACTAGTGCTGGACTGCGAGATTGGTAAAATCTCATGGTCAGACCACGCTCCCATGCTGTTGACACTTTCAGATAATTACACCTCATACGGTAAATCTCCTTGGAGATTGAACGAATCCCTACTGGCTCATCCAGAAGCAGGCCCTGAAATTAAAGAAGCGGTTTTAAATTATTTTAAGGAAAATTCAACGCCTGATATCTCTCCAACAACCTTGTGGCAAGCCCATAAGGCAGTCATCAGAGGCATCCTTATTAAGTGGGGCTCGAGATTAAAAAAAGCCAATCAAACCCAGAAATTAGAATTGTTAAAAGAGTTAGACAAAGTTTGTTCTCAGCATAAACTCCACCCTACCCTGCTTCTGGCGGACCAGCTTCGCTCCCTAATGTCCCAACTTAGTGACATACATAAAAAAGAATATGTATGGAGAGCACGTCGCCTTAACGCTAAATTTTACCTATATAGCAACAAGACGGGTAAACTAATGGCTAACAAACTGAAGGGTCGCTTAACACGAACTAAAATTGCAAAACTTAAAACTACATCCGCAGAATTTGTGGCACAACCACGTCAAATAGCTAACCGCTTCGCGGAGTACTATGCCCAACTATATAATCTCCACCTAGATGAGGCGACACACCAACCCTCCCTGACGGAAGTGTTCTCCTATCTGACCTCTATTGCTCTCCCCCAACTCTCGCCAACCTGCCGGGATACGTTAACTACTCCGATCTCCCATGAGGAGTTGAGGAAGGTACTCTCCTCCCTACCCCCTGGTAAATCTCCTGGCCCAGACGGCTTCTCCACTAAATATTATACGACATTTGCAGAACAACTCACCCCACATATGTTATCGCTATTTAACTACCTTTTTGATTCGGGCACGGCCCCCCCTGAACTTCTTAAGGCTTCGATAGTCACCATACCTAAACCTGGCAAAGACCCTACACTTTGTTCTAACTACCGTCCTATCTCCTTATTGAACGTAGATATTAAGATTTATGCAAAAATCTTGGCGAATAGATTAGCACCATTGCTCCCGAAATTGGTGGCAGATGATCAGGTAGGATTTATCCAGGGGCGACAGGGAACGGACAACACCGTTAGGCTTCTAAATATTATAGACGGAGTGGGTCGTGACTCAGCACCTTGTCTTCTCCTTTCCTTAGATGCAGAGAAGGCATTTGACAGACTCAACTGGCTCTTTTTGCGCCACGTTCTCTTGAAATTTAATTTTCCTCTCCCTTTTATTGAGGCAGTTTTTACACTGTACTCCTCTCCGACAGCGCAAGTATTAAATGCTGGATTCCTTTCCGACACTGTTAACATCACGAACGGAACCCGTCAGGGATGTCCGTTGTCCCCGCTTCTATATGCCCTGGCCCTGGAACCGCTAGCTCAGACGATCCGAGCAGACGCTAAGATTACAGGCATCCAAATCGGCCCCACAGAGAGTAAAATCAGCCTTTTTGCGGACGATATCCTTCTTACCCTTACTGACCCCGTCAACTCTCTTCCCCAGCTCCACCATTTGCTCACCCAATACGGGAAAGTCTCCTATCATCAAATTAACATAGCAAAAACGCAAGCCCTTAGTACTCACCTCTCACCTACCGATCTAAATTATTTGAAGAGCACCTATAAATACGACTGGAGAGCAGTTTATTTAATATATCTAGGGATTAAAATCTCCTTCTCACGTCCCACCCTCTATCGACTGAACTATGGCGCTATGTTGTCAACGATTAAAGAATTGTGTTGGAGGTGGGCACGTTTTGAATTTTCCTGGTTGGGGAGGATTGCGGTTACTAAAATGTCTATTCTCCCTAAATTATTATATTTATTCAGGGCTTTACCGGTGTCTCCACATCCGACCTTTTTTAAATCTTTACAAACCACAATTAATCAATTCGTTTGGAGGAGGCGGAAGCCACGGGTTAGTTTCCGAGTTCTATCCACTTCAGTTGTACAAGGGGGCCTGGGCCTTCCAAATCTCTTGATATACCACAAAGCAGCCCTTATGGCGTTATTAGGCTCGGGTTTGGCGTTATCCCCTGTCCCACAGTGGACCCTGCCCATCTTCCAGTCGATATCCCCGTTTAGATTAACCGATATAGTCTGGCTCCCGAAACATATTCGCCCCCGACTGCCCGATTTATTGCCCCTGGCTACTCTCCTTTTACATACATGGGATGCTATGAGGGGGCAACTTTGTCACTATCACCCTTTACATTTAGCGACGCCAATTACAGCTTTGACCCACAAAATTCCCAACTTCAATGCCCGCCATTGGACAGCACATGGCCTGTCCAGATTGGTAGACTTTTACTCCCCGAGGGGATTCATGTCATATGCTACCCTGACTGGACGGTATAATATTACTCGCCCCCTTCAATTTTCTTATCTACAGATTAAAACGCTATTGACAAAATATGATATGACTGGCTCAGAAAGACTGACACTACCAGCCCTGTCCCCCTTTGAAACATACTGTGCTTCCCCATATACACCCGCTAGATTACTCTCACTCTGTTATAAACTGCTGACTACCTCGAGCCCTATACAGAAATGTAAATTCCAGGTGATGTGGGAGAAAGACTTAAATATCACGGTTTCCCCTGAACAATGGGCTGAATCTTTTAAGGGAGATAAGGGTAAATTTAAGAGTGCGTCTTTACATGAAGCGAGGAAAAAACTGTTATATCGATGGTATCTAACTCCAGACAAGCTTAGCCATTTCTCGACTTCAGGAAATTCAACTTGTTGGCGTTGCTCTGCAACACGTGGCTCCTTCGTACATATGTGGTGGCACTGCCCCCCTCTGCAAACACTCTGGCAGGATATAGTGGTGTTCCTGAATAAGTTCTTGGGTACTGCCCTCCACCCTGACCCGAAAATTCTTTTACTCCAGATATTCCCGAAAGGGATGTCAACGACTCAACGTAAATTAGTGGCACATATTCTTACTTCTGCGTATACCCTCATTGCATCTCATTGGCGCTCCCCCTCCCTCCCCACTATGAAGGACCTTAAAAACAGAGTGGGAGAAGTCAGGTCACTGGACGCTCTTGCCGCTTCAGTAGCGGGGATTCCGTTCTCGACCCGAGATCACTGGTATATTTGGGATGTATATTTAAGTATTTGATATGTTTCAGGGTTCCTTGAAGTGATGTTTCGAATATTGATTTTGGCGCTTCCCATGATGACAACCCGGTAGACTCCCCCCCTTTTTTTTTCTCTCCCTCCCCCATATTGAAAGTTTCTAGAGCTCTTTTTCAAGCTTTGGTTGCTGAAGTGTCCTTTACTGTCTAACCGCGATGGCTTATAATGGTTTAACTACTGCTGTAACTGTTATGTTTATAGATGTGCATAAGCGGAGAATACTCAGCACCAGTTTGTACTGTGTTATATTTTTTGAAAACAATAAACTTCTTATATGAAAAAAAAACCTACTATTGATTTAACATCCACTTCAAAATCTCAGATTACTAAAGGGGTTATTCACCACGCTCCATTGCTAAATAGAAATAACACTGATTTACTTTGGTGAGCTATGGCGGATTGTTTGTTGTGAAACTGTAAAATGTTCACTATTTAGGGAGCTCAACCACAGTTCGATTGTTCTCCATGTTTTTTTTTCACCGTGATTTCTGATGAAGTTGTCCAGCGTAGTTTTCAGCATTGTTTCTACCCTAGTTTCTGTCAAGGTTGTCCAACATTGTGTTTACTGTTGTGTTTCACGGTATTCTCCTAGACTTCAATGAATAACAACAACGATTACGCACAGTTAGTTAGAAAGGACGGCCAAAGCTGAAATGCCAAGGCTGTCTCCTCTGCACCAGAGGTACTGAAGCCCCCCCCTCCTGAAAATTGTTACGGTCTTGTTAGGCATCGTCAGGAGGGCATAGAGGAACCTCTCTAGGAAACAAATGTCAAAGTCGTGATTTGGTTGGTCAGAATTTAATATTTTATTCGTTACATAAATTTAATTTTAGAAATGTATTTAAGTTAACATTATTTCCCATTCTTGGTTGGAGATAAGCTATTCAAAAGGCTGGCAGTTCGCCACAAATTTGCGAATTGCCGACGAAATACGGTGATCTTCGACGGCAGTGAACTTCCCATAGAGAAGAAATGTTTAATCTATTCAGAGAACATGAACAGCAGAGAAATGTCAGAGAAATGCCCTGATTTTTAGTGGTTTCATTCGACAGGTTTAATAAGACGAATCCCAAAGGTTTCAATGTAAATAAAAAAATCCCCGTTTTTATTAAATATTTATTCAACTGTTTATCCTTTTCATTTTCAACATAAAGTCTCTTTATTTTTTAGGCATTTTGGGTGATTTTTCGGCAATTTTTTTTTTTACGAAATGTTTTTTTTGCTTTCTGTAACAAATCTTTTTATTATTATTCATAGGACCTCATATATCATTTCCAGGCATTTTCCTACAGTTTTTTTCAGCGGCTTCTTTCATGCACTTTGAATGCTGAAGTCCTCCCAGGGTCAGCAAATCAGACTAGCCGAAGTGCTGGGACCTGGAGAGCACCGAAATGTTGATGACATTTTGGTACTCTCTGAATAACCCTCTACTACAGTATATTTTGCTCTGGCAGCACTGACTGCTTTACAGATCTATGGTGTTGTCATGTGTTAGTCAGTAGAGGGCACTCATGTTTTTACAGATAGACAATCATGGTGTAGATCCGAGTTTACTCTGATTAAGAAAACTCCATCAATATCCCTTGACATGCTTTAATATAATTATTGTACATCACCACTAGGGATGAGCCGAACCACGCCCCCCCCCCCGAGTTCGGTTCGCATTTGAACTCGAACTTTTCAAATGTTTGGACTCAAACTCGAACTCAAACTCAATGCAAGTCAATGGGACTCAAAGTTTGATTTTTGCCATAGATATTAGCTGCTAGATATTTGCCATAAAAGGTGTATGGGGGTCCGGGTAGTGCCCTGGGGGACAGGAAACAAGGACAAAAAGTAAAAAAAAAAGTTTTTAAAGGGACAGTGAGTTTTCCATGAAATAAAGGTTAAAAATAAAAAATAAAAATTCCTTCAAATATCGTGCCTAGGAGGTCCCAATAACCTGCCCGTGAAGTGGCGGATTTCTAGGATGTATAGAAATATGTAAAAACCAAAAATGACATTTCAAATGACAGTAAATGGTTTTCCTTTAATCTATCCATAAACAACTGCTTGCTGCTTGGGGGTGGCAGTCTGTATGAAAAGAGGAGACATTTTCGTACACGCAGAAAAAGTTTAGTAATTGTTTTGGCTAAATTGTGGTGAAACTTATGCAGGCTTTGCATGAAAGTAACAATAGGTGCTTTAAAATTGGGCCTCTAGCATCGGCAACAGTGCCGTCACACAGTAACCCCTCTGAGGATATGAATCTGATACAGGCGTCAGTGGCTGTGCACCCAAATATTGTGCCTTTGGTGCCAGGCCAGCAAGTACCATCATACAGTAACCCCTCTGTAGTATTGTGGAAGAATGCAGGGGTGGACCTTGCGGTTTTATATTAAAAAGATATGAATCTGGTAATGGGCGTCAGTGCACCCAGATATTGTGCCTTTGGTGCCAGACTGCCAGGCCAGCAAGTACCATCATACAGTAACCCCTCTGTAGTATTGTGGAAGAGTGCAGGGTTGGACCCTGCGGTTCAAAAAATTAAAATGATATAAATCTGGCACAGGCGTCAGTGCAGCCATATATTGTGCCTTTCATGGCAGCAAGTGCATTCACACCGTAACCCTTTTGTGGTATTGTGGAAGAGTTCAGTGCTGGAGGTTTTGTGAATGCAGAAGACATCCCTGATCTATTCCGTTACGTCAGCATCAGGGGATTGATAGCTGCTGATCCAGGACTGATTCATTTTTATAAATGTCAGCCGGTCTACAGAGTCGGTGGACAGACGCACTCTTTTGTCTGTGACAAAACCTCCAGCGGCACTGAACGTCCTTTCAGAAAGCATGATGGAAGAAGGGCAAACTAGTAGCTGCATAGCATATTGGCTAAATTCTGGCCAGTGATCCAATCTCAACACCCAGTAAGCCAGTGGATCATCTGCTGGAAAGGTATCCAGGTCTGCCCTTGCACCTAGGTAGTCCTGCACCATGTGGTGAAGACGCTGGCAATGGGTGCCTACATTTGACGTCCCTGGGCCTAAAAAAAATTAAGAAAGCATCAGTCAAGCGGCCCTGGCCTTCACCACTATTCCTCTGATCATCGGCAGCCTCAGAAGCACATGTGTCATCACTTGGTAACCTACCAGTGCCTGGAAAGGTGTTACACAAGTGTCGCTTTAGAGCGTCCTCAAGTTTTTTCATCCTGTGCTCCCTCTGTGCGGGCAGGATGAGCTCTGCAACTTTCCCCTTGTATCGTGGATCAAGAAGGCTTGCCAACCAGTAATGATCCCTCTCCTTGATAGCACGAATCCTGGGGTCCTTTAGCATGCTTTGCATTATAAGGGAGCCCGTGCAGCGTAGGTTGGAGGTGGCATTAGTTTCTGAGTCTTCCTGGTCAATGAGGATGACCCCATCATGCACTTCCTCCTCCCAGCCACGCACTAGCCCTTGTGTTTCTGGGCACATGAAACCATCCCTTGAGGAATCCCCACCTTCAAAGCCCCCACTACTTAAATATTCCTCCTTCTCCTCATCCTCCTCCTGTCTGATCTGAGTAGGACCCACTGGAATGCTGTCTGCAGAAAGACTGGGGCCTTGGGAGCTAGGGAAGGCCTCCTCTTCCTCCCGCTGCTCTGCCTCTAAAGCCACATCTATAATTCCCCGCAGAGTGTGCTCCAGCAGGAACACTAAAGGAATTGTGTCACTGATGCATGCACTGTCCCTGCTCACCATCCTCGTTGCCTCCTCAAATGGTGACAGTACAGTGCATGCATCCTTGATCATCAGCCACTGCGGGGGGGACGGGACTAAGTTGACCTGAACCTGTCCTTGTGCCATACTCACACAGGTACTCGTTGATGGCACTCTGCTGCTTGTGCAGACGCTGCAGCATTGCTAATGTCGAGTTCCACCTGGTGGGCATGTCACAGATCAGACGGTTTGTGGGAAGATGGAATTCTCTTTGAATTTCTGCCAGGCGATCGCTTGCTGGGAATGACCGTCTGAAGTGGCTGCAGACTTTTCTGGCCTGGCTGAGAAGCTCTGCCAGCCCTGGGTACTTGGTTAGGAAATGCTCTACCACTAGATTTAGGACGTGTGCTAGGCATGGAACATGCGTCAATTTACCCTTGCGTAGGGCGGAGAGAAGGTTGCTGCCATTATCACAGACGATCATTCCCAGCTGAAGCTGGCATGGTGTTAAACATCTCTGCACCTGGCCCTACAGAGCTGACAGAATTTCTGACCCGGTGTGGCTCCTGTCCCCTTCACAAACCAGCTCAAGCACAGTATGGCATCTTTTTGCTCGAGCCATTGCGTAGCCCCTGCCACGCGTCGGTTTAACTGCCACTTCGCCAGGGACAGAGAAGGAGGAGGAGGAGGAAGAGGGAGAGGTGGTGGTGGAGCAGACAGACCTCATACAAGCATCTTTCTGGAGGCATGGTGGATGAACAAGCTCCAGCACAGAGCCCCGTCTTGGATCCCTCCCAGCTGCAATCAGAGTTACCCAGTGTGCCGTGAAGGAAATGTAACTACATTGTCCATGCTTGCTGGACCACGTGTCTAAAGTCACATGCACCTTGCTGCTGACTGCCTTTCCCAATGACTCGATAACATTGTCTTCCACGTGCTGGTATAGTGCTGGAATGGCCTTGCGTGAAAAGTAATGGCGTTTTGGAACCTGCCACTGTGGTACAGCACATTCAGCAAATTCACGGAAGGGAGCAGAGTCCACCAGCTGGAAAGGGAGCATCTGCAATGCAAGTAATTTTGCTAAGCTGGCATTTAGACGCTGTGCTTGGGGATGGTTGGGACTATATTTTTTCTTACGCTGGAGCAGCTGCGGCAACGTAATCTGACTGCATAAATCTTCAGCTGATGGGATGATGTCACATTGTGAGGAAGGACCTGGTACATCCATTACTGTAGCATCATCCCTGTCAGTGGAGGTTGTAGGCAATGACATGGCAGGACATACAGTGGGGGTAGAGACAGATGATGAAGAGGAGGACCTATGCAAAGTTTTGCGCCAACGGGATGTGTGGCAGGTGTTCATATGTCGCCTCAAGCACGTGGTACCCAAGCGTCCGGTGTCTTTCCCGCGCTTGAGCCTCATCTGACATAGATTACAAATAGCAACAGTGGGGTCTGCTGCTCATTTCTTAAAGAACTCCCATACAACAGAGTTCCTGGATGTGTGCTTTGAGACAACAGCGCTCTGCACCTGAGCAGCTCTGACATCTGATGCCTTGGACTGGCTAGTGCTACGGTTGGTCATAGAGGATGTTGTGCCTCGTGTTTGCAGTGCCTCCTCCTCCTCCCCTCCCTCCTCACTTGATTCCTCTGTTCGATCAGGCACCCAGGAGGAGTCAGTGAACTTATCATCCTTGTCATCATCACCCCATTTCTCCTCATCACTGGAGTCAACTTGGCAGCATGCTGCAGCTGCTGGGGCAACATGAGTGCCAGTTATTTGTGTGTCATCACTGGTACCCCCTTCCTCTAGGTTGATTATACTCCCTTGCTCAACCTCAGAGATTGAATCAGAGCACTGTACTTGCTGCGCATCCTCAAGCAGCATGTCACTCTCATTGTAGTCAAACAATTCAGCTGACTCCTCCGTGTGTGATAGCGAGGCTACGGCAGGAGTAGCTGTGGACATGGAGGCTGCATTAGATGCTTTGGCAGCTGAGGTGTACTGTAAAACACTACAAGCCTGGCTGGCAGAGGACTTGGAGGATGAGGATGGCCTGGTTAGCCAATCCACCAAATCCTCTGTATGTTGCTGCTGCTTAAGACGGCCAGCACCAGTTAGAAAGGACAAGCGTGCCCCTGCAGAGGATGCACCACGTCCATCATGACCAGAGGCACAGCCTCCTGACACAGGGGCTGCTTGCCCTCTTATCTGTGTCTGGGAGCGTCTGCCTGTCCTTTTTGTTCTTTCAGACATGGTGAGTGTTATATAGATTAAATATATACAGAACTCTGATTCAACTCTGGTATAAAGATTAAAGATTTACAGAACTCTGGTATAACTCAGTGAGACACCCTGATAGCTGGCAGCCAGTGACAAGACACAGATTACAATTCCCAGAAACCTCCTATAAATCAGTGTGACCCCCTGATGGGTGGCAGCCAGTGAGAACACACGGATTATAACAATTCCCAAATATTTTGTAGAAATTACTGACCGCCAAAATACTATGTGGCACTGGCTGTGTGACAAGACACAGATCACCTCAACTCCCAGATATTTTGTAGAAATTAGTGACCCCCAAAATACTTGCTGGCAGTGACAAGACACAGATCACCTCAATTCCCAAATATTTTGTCAAAATTTGTGACCCCCAAAATACTTGCTGGCAGTGACAAGACACAGATCACCTCAATTTCCAGATATTTGGTAGAAATGAGATCCCCCAGACCCCCCCAGTAGCGTGGCAGACCGGCAGTAAGAACACACAACAACAATCTCCTATGAGATCTCCTCTCAAATGTGTGCAGAAGCGCTGTGTGGAAACCTTATATAGTGTGCTGCGGGACTTAGCTCTGTGAGCCCATGATTGGGCAAAATTTGCCCAATCAGGACTCTGAGCCGTGATTGGCATAGTGTTGAACCTGTCTTGCACCAGACCTGTGGTCAGGTGCAAGGCTGTAGCCAATTACGAGCTTCAGGCCAGTGGAAAAGTGCATTGTGGTCTGTTGTGGTGCATTGTGGGCGAACACCCGGAAATGTTCGTAGTTCGCGAACATGCGAACAGGCTATGTTCGATGCGAACTCCGAACCGATCGAACCGAACAGCTCATCCCTAATCCCCACCACTGTAGCAAGAATTGTAAGAGCAGTAACAGCTGACTTCAACAGCTTGTCTCTAAAGATCCCATTACTCTTAGAAAGCCAACCACTGGTCTTAGTACATCTGTTACTTCATTGACAAGTGAAGTGAAACAATATTGGTTATCCATTTTTGGTTGGCCATATTTAACACCCAAAAATATTTTTTTTATGTTATATCTTTCATTACCAATCTATTCATTTATCAGTAGATTTTAATAAAAGTAAAGTTATTTGTAATGACTTTCTCTTTACGAGGCAGCCTATTATTACTCTATGTACGCATTGGGCAAAATTACAATCTTCGCGCAAAAACGCTTGTGCAATGTGGGAATTTTTGCGAGAAGTGTTAAACGTTTGCGCACGCAAATCACTGCTGGAATTACAATGCTCGCACCTTTTTTCATCCGTCGAGCAATAACGTGCATAAACCGGACATGCGCAAATGCTCGCGCAGTACCGTTGCATGCAGAAATCAGTGTGCGCACTGTTTTTTTCTCGCTATTCAGCCAATCAGAATTAAGAAGCACAATTAGCAATTATTTATAAGAAATTGCGCCTGCCAAAGTCAATCTGAGCATATACTGTATGCTGCAGCAATAATACATGCACACACAACTTCTCCATTTTATTGGTTTGGTATGAGTAGAATGTGTAACTATACTTTGCTGCATTTTTTTATGGGCTGGTGTATTTGGGTTCGGCCAGGTTGTTCAGATTTGCCATTAACACCGGCTTTTAGGAGTTGCTAAAATTATGAGCGCAAAGGCTATGCGTTAAATCCTGCGCATAGATTGTAATACCATCCGCGTACCAGCGCACATTCGCTTTTGCGCTCACAATGTAAACTATAGGATGCGCAACGTACAGTAAGTTCGCTCGCTGATGCCTGATAAACGAGCTGTCCCTTCGTTCAGAGCTCATATTTAAGGTTAACCGTTAGAGATGTGCAATTCGTTTCATTCCGAATCAAAAGTCGTACGAAATTCACCATTTTCATATTCTGGGAGCATTTCCGAAAACGAAATATCGAACATCTGGAAGTTTTGGATCGATCCGAAATTTCGGCACGATTCGGATCAATTCGGATCAGTTGTTTTTTTTGTTTTTTTTATGAGTTATTTCATTTTTTATTGCTTAGTCAAGAATGGGAAGTAGATTACTACCAATAGAATGAAAGTCTCTTTACTTCCCAGCAGTGTGTGGATTCATATGATGCACTAATTATAACTCATAAAAACAAAGAACTAACTGATCCGAATCACTGAATCGATCTGCAGAAAGGAAGTCTCTTTACTACCCCTCAGTGTTTGGATTCATATGCTGCATTAATTATACTGCAGAGAGGCGCTTCCCAGCAGTGTGTGGATTCATATGCTGCATTGAAACCTATGGGTTAAAAAGTCTTGTTTCTTTAAAAAAAGTTAGGAAACCTAAAATTTCAGTCCAAAAAATCCTAAAAAAATAAATAAATAAAGAATAAGACTACTTCCCATTCTTAACCCTTTCGCTGCTGAACCATTTCACACCTGTTTACCGGTTTCGCTCATCATGTTTAAACGTAATTTGAAGCCACGTTTTTTTATACGACCCAGACATATTATACATTGTTCTTTCCGGCAGACTCGGCATATTCATAATATGTCATTTTTATATGTATACGCCATGTCCTGCCTCAATATTATAACCAAAAATCATCAATCATCTACAGTGTGTAAAGTGTTGTTTTTCTATATTTTATCATGTGAGCCTTATATTTTCTATGGGGTGCGCTTGTTAAAAAAATTAGAAAAGGGGACTTACTTACTTTTTTTGGGGAGGAAATTACGTGATTTTTAGCAAATGCCCCCATAGAAAAAATCGTTAGTGCAACATCGTTGTTCACATTATGATTGAAATGGGTACAATATTGCTGCATTAATAAAACAGAAAAAAACTGTTTTTTAATTCTTTTTTTATATAATGTTTTTAATTCTTTCTTTTTTTACATTGTACAAGGTCATGTTTGGTATCATTGGAAAAGCCATGCTCTGGCAGTTCCAATGATATCAAACATTAACCCCTAGCTCCCCTAACAGATCGGGAGATAGGGTGTTCATTGGAACTCCACTATGCACGAAGACGCCAGTCGGCAGGGGGAGATCCCAGAAGCTTGGCCAACATCAAAGATGTCAGCCAGCTCCGGGAGGGGACCACGATCCAGTGCCTATTGTCGCTGAATCGCGATCCAGTTCCCAAAGGGTTAAAGACAGCCACTGCTTAGAAGGGAAGGCTGTGCCTTTCAAAGCGGTGGCTGCCTTTTTATGTGGCCCAAGCCGAGCGGGGGTTGCCTGTAATAGACGTCATCACACTGGCATGATGATATCTATTGTGCCAGCCTGGGTCCCGGAGGCTAGGCTGCCATCCAAGATGTCAGAACGCACCAGGGGACCGCAGCGTTTGGCCGGAATCCCAGCCGATCGCGGCTGCAAAGGGAGGACGCGCTCTGCGGATCCTCTGCAGCCAAGTGTTGATATGGCAGGACGAGCTGAGTGTGTCCTCCGCATCAAAGTGGCTAAATAAGCAATAAAAATTGAAATAACTCATAAAAAATGAAAAACCAACTGATCCGAATCACCCGAATTGATCTAAATCGATCCGAATAACGTGAATCAATCCGAATCAATGAATCAAAACAACAAATCGAAACTAAACAAAAACCTGTACGAAATGACCCGAAACGTAAAAAAAAAAACAAAACAAAATGAAACAAAAAAAAGTCATGCACATCCCTATTAACCGTTGTGATACAGTCACTGGAGAGCAAATAAAACAAGCACATATCAAAAGCCTGCTTGTCATTTGATGCTAACTGAACACTTGTTTCCCCCTCGCTGATAATACTGGACAGCTAAGCTGCTTACCGGTAAAGTAAAGCAAACAGTTTGTACTTCCCTTAGGAAATTCAGGTCTTGTCCTTTTCTGCTCCCAGTCAAAAGGCTGCCTTCCCAGAGGGAACCATAGTACCTATAAAGGCAGACAGTCTTATCGGCAGTCAGTTGTGAATTAACCCTATAGGGGAAAAGGGTTTTCTCCATCACTCTGCCCCTAATCACACTGTCACACCATGGTCTTATTTCTAAGTCTCAGAATGCAAGAGTACCAGAACAAAATGAGCATAGACCGTTTTGCAACAACATTAAATGTAGCCAGCCGCAGGGAACTCCAGCATTTGGGAACCAATCATTTTAGGGAAATATGTATTTGGTGGGAAAAAAGGTATGTGGGCAATTGGTGGCCTACTCACCTATTCGACCCCATCCCCGATGGCAAAGTGTAAGATACAGACCCATTTTCCTATTCCGTTTACATAAATGTTTGTCTCAATTAAGTACAAGATGGGAGATGGCATCAAACTAGAATCTCTTCATCCTCTCCACCTCCCAGAATCAGACAGTAAATTGAGCTGAATTCAAGGGGTATAAATTATGGTAGCTACAAATGACCATTAGCGTATTTGGGGCCAACATCTAATTGTATGCAAGCAAAGTACACTAATCAGTACGACATAATAGGAATAACAGAAATGTGGTGGGATGAAACGCATGACTGGGCTGTAAACTTAAATGGTTATGCATTGTTTAGAAGGGATAGGAAACATAAGATAGGCGGTGGAGTATGTTTATATGGAAATCAGGATTTAAAGCCAAATATTACACAAATGGAAAGCGATGAGGGAAATGTGGAATCCTTATGGGTAAATATTTCTTTGGGGAATAAACAGGGAAGTCAACTATTGGTTGGCATATGCTATAAACCACCTAATATAGATAATGATGAGGAAGAACAACTGTTAAAGAAAATTAGGAAGGCTGCACATCATGGTAGCACTTTAATTATTGGAGATTTTAATTACCTGGACATTAATTGGGATAGTGGGACTAGTAATTCAGCGAAGGGAATCCGGTTTCTGAACCTTTTAAATGATACCTTCATGACACAACTGTTAGAAACACCAACTAGAGAGGATAACTGTCTGGACCTGGTTATAACAAATAATGTGGATCTTTTCTCAAATATTCATGTAAGGGGACAGTTGGGAAACAGTGACCATAATATGGTGTCTTTTGAAATAAACTCAAAAAAACACATTCATAGGGGGCATGCTAAAACATATAATTTTAAAAAGGCCAACTTTATTAAAATAAAGGAAGCACTCAATGTCATTGACTGGCAGAAACTCTTTCATGGGAAAAACACTGATGATAAGTGGAACATCTTTAAACTAACAGTAGAAAAGTACACATCACAATATATTCCACTGGTTAATAAATATAAAAGAAACAGACTGAAACCGATGTGGCTTAGTTGGAAGGTAACTAAGGAAATGAAAAATAAAAAGAAGGCATTTAAAGATTTTAAATTTGATAAATCTGAGGCATCCTATAAAGCATATAGGGCAGCCAATAAAGCATGTAAAAAAGCGATTAGATGGGCTAAACTAGAAAATGAAAAAGAAATAGCCAAAGAGAATGTAACGACTGGGGGGGACCTGACTAGACATGGAGCAGGAGGGTGTGAGCTAACACAAACATGCATGCACAAAGATGCACTCCAGGAAAGGAATGCAAGGGAACTTCTGGGAGCTGCAGCACAGGCATGGGAGAATTCCGTGAATGCCAATGAGGACGAACCCGAATATAAAAAGGAGACACAACACAGAAATTGAATCCCCAATGCTAATTGCTGCTAAGATTTATCTAAGGACATAAACAATTTTGGCCACTGGATGGCATAAGTACCTTGATTTAACTTAACATTTATTCTGCTTAGACATCGAAAGGATATATTCATACTGTATACAATACAAAGATACATCTGTATGTATACAGAGATGATTTTCTCTGAATCATTTTGCAGTTTATATGAACTTAATATTATTGCGCCGTACGGGAGTTTCCTTCTTTTTCTGTTTGTTGACATTTGGGTATCCAAGAGGTTGTACATACCCCACACTCCCCCATTTGGCTGCACCCCCATTCCAGACACCACGTATATTGAACACATTGTTATATATACTATACAATATTGGCGCTATTTATAAGACACATATACCCCTCTACAATTCTTTTTTTTCAGATCCTCAGAGAGTTCTTTGCCATGTGGTGCCATGTTGAACTTCCAGTGACCAGTATGAAAGAGTGGGTGCGATAACACCAAATTTAACACACCTGCTCCCCATTGACACCTGAGACCTTGTAACACTAACGAGTCACATGACACTGGGGAGAGAAAATGGCTAATTGGGCCCAATTTGGACATTTTCACTTAAGGGTGTACTCACTTTTGTTGCCTGTTGCCAGAAAGGACTCAGTCCTCAGCAAGGGAGCTAATCCCAGAATAGCATTCATTATGTACTGTACAGTAGGACCTGTCAAAGGTGGGATACATTGACGGTGTCGAAAGGCTTAAGCAATTTAAGGCCATATACTGTGAACTAAATTAACTAAACGGATTTTAGGGTTATAAACATCGTAAAAAAATTTGAATGAGCTAAGAACTGTTGAAATGCTGAAAGGGTTAAGAGTTGTTAGGATCTTTAAAGGGTTAAAATTTGGTAAAATCTTTAAATGTTTAAGCTTCTGTTGAAGTCTTTGAATGTGTTAGCTGGTGTGCTCTCCTCCAAGTTTGTTATGCATGTACACACACACCCATAATATATATTATTTACACGCAAATTGCTTAGGCTTTACTGCTTGTCATAGAAAATCTACTAAAAAGGATCCTTTTGATTGGCCAAGTCTTTTCCTGGTTTGGGTAGCCCTCATTTAGTACAGTTTCGTTGATTGAGCTATGGCTTTATCATCGAACCCCGTCGCACTGGAGTCAATTACACTCATGAGATGCACAGTACCAAATCATTGTTGTTCACTGGGTCGAAACTCATTCCTTTTTCCTTGTCAGGTAGTTCATGCACTATGGTGGCTTGGACTGTCCACACTTAAGCCTACTTGAATAACCCCATATCATTAGGATGTGCACATGCAGAACATTACCAAGTCAATCTCCATTTTATCTGACATATAACATATCTATAAAACCCAAAAAAGTGAAGATGGGCAGCAGGTCTGATCCACCCAGTCAGCATCTTTTAGGGGGCACCTATGCCACCACCAAATATGATGTAATGTGTGAGACCTGTGTTGTGTAGGGGAGGAATTGAGATGTCACGGATTCTCACACTGAGTGAAGGACTAGGTATACTGCTAGCAACGTGACACACTGGCATGCCTTATTATTTATGAGACCCGTCCCCATTTCTAAAGTGAATGGCACTACTATTGTTGGCTGAGAGGTCCGGGGGGGGTTTTCTCCAGCTTTGAGGAGTTGGGCTGTGCTGCTGGCCCACTCCCTGCAGCCACACAGCCGCTGTCCCTGGGTTTAGCACACAGTGGTGCATTACAGCAGCTGTTGGATGATTACCCTGCCAAAGACCCAACAAAATTCATGACTGACAACATCTATACTCTGTCAAGCCATGAAAGACACCCTGATTTATACGCGCAAGTTGATTGATGTTCAATTTCTTCATCCATCCCCTGTGCTCAACTATGCCTCCAATGCCAGATGCTGCTTCCCCCTGCTCTGACTAACATCGATCAGCATTGCACAGGGTTGTATGCGGTGTAAGCCCCTGCACTTCCCCTTTGAGGGTATGCTTAGAGGGCTAATTTAGCCATCCAAATACAGGGGTTTAGTCCCACCCTGAATCTCAACTGAGTTAGCCATCAGCTCAGGTTTCAGTGCTTAGAGATCCTTGGGAACCAGCCTTAATAAATGGTATCAAAGCCTTCCTGCACTGGAATGTTTGGAGCAGGCAGCCAACTTTGGTCACATGACATGATGAGGTTGAAGAATTTCATATCCTGCAGAGATCAGAGGGAGAACAGCACTGGATTTAGGTGGTGGCTTTTAGTAAACTAAACACGGGAGGGGGAGTGCAAACTGGATCAGGAGCAATAATGTTTATCCCCTCCATTTCATACTCACTGCTGGTTTAAACCTATAGTATCCCTTTAATATAATTTTTTTTCCAAGCATTTCAGACTAGTATTTGATTTTTTTTGATGGGAGGGTTGGTTATAACAATTTTTTTATGTAGATACCACCCTAAAACACACACATGCACACTTTAGAAACAAAGTTACTTTTTTGTGCTTTTCATAGCAATGGTAGAGTATGCTACAAGGACATTAAAAAAAAGGAAAAAAATCAAAGCCAAAGAATAAACTGTAACAAGAAAAAAAGGTGTCATCTGCGCTTATCCCTAAACCACCATGAGAAACAAAACACAATTAAAGGTTTTTGTTTACTTGAATGGCCATTGAAGTTTTAAGCTTGCCTGCCACGCCAATGCACCTCCAGTAAGGCGAGTCCTACCTAATGAAACCAAGAGCTGCTCCCGGAGCAACCACATATGCTCATGCTGTTTCTCAGTCATGAGACAAACTGGTGGGTATAAAAGAAAACCCACTAGTTTGAGTCATGACTACGGAGCAGCGGCGGTGCCACACGCAATTTTTTTTTAATTTGAGCGCATTATGTGTTAAATCGCGCGCATGACCTATCAGAAGAACGAGGGAACATTTTAAGCCTTCATGTGCGCACGAGAAAGCTCCGTACTCCCACCTCTCAGCCAGAGCTGCAGCCACTCACAGATTGTATAATAAGTAATAGTAGCATTATAATAATATTAGGATTATTATGTAAATAAAAAAAATACTAATATTATTATAACACTACTATTGTTTATATTACAATCTTCTTATAATAGCAGCATTATAAATATATATAAAGGGACAGTGAGAAGAAGTATATTAAAAAAAAATTACTATGGCCATGCAGGGTATCAATGCTGGAACCTCATGCATGCCAAACAGAGACATTAACGGGCTGAGTCTCCAGCTCTGGTTGCCAAGGCAGGGGTCTTTCAGGGCTAGTCTTAACACTCACCTGCAGCCGGCCAGGGAGAACTGTGAGTGGCTGCAGCTCTGGCTGAGGTGGGGGTACGGAGCTTTCTCGTTCGCATGCGAAGGCTTAAAACGTTCCCTCGTTCTGAAAGGTCGTGCGCGCGATTTAACACATTGTGCGCTCGAATTAAAAAAGACTTGTGCATGGCACCGCCGGGGCTCCGTACATAACTGACAAACAGCATGAGCATATGTGGTTGCTCAGGGAGCAGCTTTTGGTTGTTCCAGGCGCTCCAGCAGGGCTCAGGCACGACACCATTTTCCTGTATCTATATTTTGCCATGTTTCCAGCCAGGGCATCCTTGCAGCTGTTTTCAATCCCAAAGTGGAATTTTTCTGGGGAGGGTATAAAAGAAAACCCACCAGTTTGTCTCATGAATGAGAAACAGCATGAGCGTATTTGGTTGCTCAAGGAGCAACTTTTGGCTTCTTTAGATAGGACTCGTGCCTTGACGTGGCAGGCGGGCTTGAAACTTCAATCGCCATTAAAGGCTGGACTCTGACCTTTCCAATGATAACCAGGTGACCTTGTGAGGTGTATGAAACCAGATATACGGGGGTCCAAAGACACCTGTATCTTCTGTAATGGGATTGCAACTCAGGAGGAGCACCTGCTCCTTATGCCCCTTATTATTATTATTCTTTATTTATAAAGCGCTAGCATATTCTGCAGCGCTGTACAATGGGCACAACATAGACAGACTTAGAATACATTGAACAGCATTTTACAAACCAGTACAGGAGGAAACGAGGCCCTATTCCCATGGGAATTTACAATCTAGAAGGGTTGGGGTGAAAACAGGAGGAGAGGACTGCAATGCGAGAGTGATGGACTCCAATGTGAGAGTGATGGACTGGTTACATCAGTGAGTCGGGTGGTAGGCTTCCCTAAATAGGAAGGTCTTAAGTGAGTGTTTGAAGGAAGGGAAACTAGGAGAGAGTCTGACAGAATGAGGGAGAGCGTTCCAGAGGATGGGGGCTGCGCATGAGAAATCCTGCAGTCTATCATGGGAAGAGGTGATGCGGGGAGAAGCTAGGCGCAGGTCGCTGTTTGACCTTAGGGAGCGGGCTGGGGTGTATGTGGGGATCAGGGAGGACGGGTAGAGGGGAGCTGAGTTAGTGAGAGCTTTGTAGGCCAGAGAGAGGATTTTAAATTTAATTCTGCAGTGGATAGGGAGCCAGTGAAGGGACTCACAGAGAGGAGTGGCAGAGACAGAGCGATGTGTGAGGTGGATGAGCCTGGCAGATGCATTTAGAATGGATTGTACAGGGGAGAGGCGGGAGAGAGGGAGACCATCTAGAAGATTATTACAGTAGTCAAATTGGCAGATTACAAGGGCGTGGATGAGTTGCTTTGTGGTGTCACAAGAAAGAAATGGTCAAATTCTCGAGATATTACGCAGTTGGTAGTGGCAGGAGGAGGAAGGAGACTGGGTGTGGGGGATGAAGGAAAGAGCAGAGTCAAGTGTAACACCAATATAGTGAACCTGGTTTGATGGCGAAATAGTGATACCATCGACCATGATAGAAAAGTCAGGAGGTGGGAGGCATTAGAGGGAGGAATTAGTAGGAGCTCAGTCTTCGACATGTTAATCTTTAGGTGGTGAGAGGCAGTCCAGGAGGAGATGCCAGATAAACGGTCGCTGACTTTTTGGAAAGGACAGGAGGAGAGAGATCAGGGGTAGAGAGGTAGATCTGAGAATCATCAGCATAGAGGTGGTAATTAAAGCCAAATCTATTAATGATTTTGCCCAGGGAGGAGATGCAGATAGAGAAGAGCAGAGGACCAAGGACATAGCCTTGAGGTACACTTACTGATAAAGGCAATGAAGAGGAGGAGTTACCAGCAAAGGACACAGAGAAGGACCTGTTGGACACATAGGAGTCTATCCAAGCGACTGCAGTGTCACAGAGACCAAGAGAGCTGAGATTTTGTAGAAGGAGGAGGTGGTCGACAGTGTCAAAAGCAGCCGAGAAGTCAAGTAGTATGAGAATAGTATAGTGGCCATTGTTTTTAGCTGTTAGGAAGTCATTGTTGATTGGATTCCCTGGACTGGTTCCCTGGATCCTCCACTGTTTGTCCTCTAAGCAAAAAGTGCCAGGATGAGTTAAATGGGAGACTTTTACAATATTTTATTTATTAAAGTGGATTGTTCTTGGATTGATTTTGGTTCATATGTTTAATGCACATGAGTACCTTTTTCAGAAAATAAACATGCTGATGACCCAGAAAAAACATGTAATACCAACAGTATATTAACACGCAAAATCAAGCGTAAGAAAAAAAAGAAACAAATGTTGTCTGTGTGCTTTAAAAAAATATCCATATATATTAATTTTTTTTTTAAAGTCCTTGCTTTGTGTAAAATGAACATCTTTGTTTATCTCATTTTCAAATTCTCCTTAAAAAACATTTCCGAAAACCATCATTTACAGTATAATGTTTGCAAGCTACCATTACTGCTTGGTCAGCAGTAAGAATTTCTTCGATCTTCCAGAGCAGGGCTGTCAAACAATGCCCCACCAGATGTTGCTAAAATACAACTCCCATGATTCTCTTGCCAACTATTGCAATCTAAGTGTTCGGAAAATTGTAGGCCATCAACATCTTGGGGGGCCGGAGATTTACATCCCTGTTCTAGAGCACCTAAATGATCTTTGACATCAGAAAGCATATTCAATATATGTATACTGCTGTGTGTTCTTGTCATCTACAGAACAGTGCTCTCATTCCTCTGAAGGGCACCATAGGTAGAAGGGCAAAACTGCTGGTAGAGATGTTCCATTAACATGTTACTTCCAGGGATCACAGTCATGTGATCGACATTCATATAATTCCAGAGATGCAAGGCATAGGAGTCATTGAACGTTGGCAGGTCTTCCCAAACTTCATAATATAGTTCCCAGGACTCGTATGGAATTGGATAAAATCTCTGAGGGTTTAATAAAGTGATATCTTTGCACATGAAATCCTCTACAGTAATGAGCTCCTGTATGGCACACATCTGCTTAAGAACTCTTGTGAATAGATGAGGTCCATTATGAGCCCAGATAGCCCCATTATACTTCTCTACGAAGTTTTCCATGCTCCACCAAGTGAAATTATGCTGGGGCAACAGTCCAAAAACACCATTGCTTACATACATAGATGATTCAACAGCTAAAAAATTTCCTCCTGTTATACGTCGGATTGAAATAATGTCTGTATCCATGTAAATACCGCCATATTTCCAGTTTAGGGCCAACCTACATCCGTCTGAGCTGACATGTGTCCAGTGTTCTTCCCGTTCAGGATTTACCTACAGAAACAAAATATAAATAAGTGTAAGAGAACTATTTCCTTTGTTTTCACAATAAAAATGCTAAACAAATTTAAAAAGTTGAGGAATATAGATTACGAAGTAATGGTTTCACAATGGAAATTATCCATTAAGTGTTGGTGTTGCAACACTGACCAATGATGGCATTTTACAAGCGTGAACAAGGGCAAACACCAGCACTTACTGAACAAGCTCCCCATCAAGTATATATAAATAAATGGAGACCAATTTTCAAATGGCTAGCACATTGCTAATTCCAAAACATACGTCAGATTTAAGCAATGTTTGATTAACGCATTCATTACCAAGTGAGTTTCCCAAAAAAATTAAATAAAAACATTTTTCAGGAACCAGTGTGGATTTTTTTTCTCAAAACTATTTTTTTAATATTAATTATACAGTAAGAAATATTCGGGAATTTTCACAACATATTTCTTACTGCAATAACCTATTTGATGTCGCCATCAAATTCCTTTACCTTGATGTGGAGTGGTGGACCATCTCCTGGGAACTATTTCAGCATTTTCAGATAAGTAACTACTTTTCTCCTATCACCCATTGTGTGTTTTCTTTCTATGTATATTGGTCCGTGGTGAAAAGGAGAAATGGCATATATGACTTCCTTTACCTTGATGTCGCCATCTGCTGGCTAAATGGAGTTATTGCAGTTATGAGCTCTGTGTAGGATCAGCTGAAGGAAAATCTGCTAGAGACATTCCTCAGCTGGTTTTAAAAAGTGGTACAACCTCAGACATCATGCCCACTGTGCTTTCTAAAACTTTAGGGACATTTTCTGTAGTCCAAATGCACACGAAATTTGTTTTCAAGATACGAATTACATTTGCAATGATACAGCATGGTTCCATTATTTAGGCTGCTGCTGACTGTGTAACCAGAATAATAGTAGTGTCACAATACCAGTAGGTTATGAATGTTTTTCTCATAAGATGACCCTACATGCTAAAAATAAAATTTAATAAATAAAATTACAAACATAATGATCTCTATAATGGTTGTGTCTTGTATGTATCTGGCATGATTATATATATATATATAAATATATACATATTATATATTAAATATATACATTTGGTGTGTGCGTGTATATATACAGTGGCAAGAAAAAGTATTTGGGATTACGTGGAGTTTTGCATAAATTGGTCATAAAATGTGCTCTGATCTTCATCTAAGTCACAACAATTTGAAAAACACAGTCTGCTTAAAATAATACAACACAAACAGTATATGTTCTCATGTGTTTATTGAACATAACATGTAAACCTTCACAGTGCAGGCTGGAAAACGTATGTGAACCCCTAGCCTAATGAGTAATGACTTCTCCAAGAGCTATTTGGAGCCAGGAGTTAGCCAACCTTGAGTCCAATCAGTGTGATATTATTGGATGTGTTGCTGAAAGCTGTCCTGCCCTTTAAAAACACACACCAGTTTTGGGATTACTGGTTTCAAGAAGCACTGCCTGATGTGAACCATGCCTCGCAGAAAAGAGCTCTCAGAAGACCTACGATCAAGAATTGTTGACTTGCATGAAGCTGGAAAGGGTTACAAAAGTATCTCCAAAAGCCTTGATGTTTATGTGTCCACTGTAAGACAGACTGTCTACAAATGGATAAAGTTCAGCAATGTTGCTACTCTCCCTAGGCGTGGTCATCCTTTAAAGAGCACAGCGCAGAATGCTTAATGAGGTAAAGAAGAATCCTAGAGTGTCAGCTAAAGACTTACAGAAATCTCTGGCACATGCTAACATTTTTGTTAACACATCTACAATAAGGAAAACATTAAACAAGAATGGAGTACATGGGAGGACACCACATGGGAAGCCATTGCTGTCCAAAAAGAATATTGCAGCACGTTTGAAGTTTGCAAAAGAGCACCTAGATGTTCCACAGCACTACTGGCAAAATATTCTGTGGACAGATGAAACCAAAATTTAGTTGTTTGGAAAAAACGCGGAGGGAGCATCATGGTTTGGGGCTGCTTTGCTGCCTCAGGGCCTGGACGGATTGTTGTCATTGATGGAAAAATGAATTCCAGAGTTTATCAAGACATTTTGCAGGAAAACGTAAGACCATCTGTCCGCCAACTGAAGCTCCGCAGAGGATGGGTGATGCAACAGGACAATGACCCAAAGCATACAAGTAATTCAACAAAGAATGGCTTCAACAAAACAAAATACGCCTTCTGGAGTGGCCCAGTCAGAGTCCTGACCTCAACTCGATTGAAATGCTGTGGCATGACCTTAAGGCTAGGGTCAGACGAACGCATTTTTCACGTTGTCCGTGAAAAAAAGTGCGTTCGAACGAATGGACGTATTTTTTCACGGAATACGCGATAGCGGTCATACGATGCGCATTTTCGTCCGTGATTTTGTACGGATCATCAATAAAACCCTTTTTGCGTCTGGACGTTTTGTTGGCCGGACATGAGCAGCGTCTGACGTCTCCCAATCACGCAAACACGCCGCTATGCGGCCGCAGCGCACTCTGTACGTCCGTACTAGCGGTTTGACGTTCTCGAAAAAATGCGTTCGTTTGCCACTTGCGTTGCACGGACGACCTTTCGTGCGGCCGTTCGTCGTATGCTGCCCGGCATTGGACGTCATTTGCTGCTAGCACGGCCGTGATTTCGTGCGGCTAAACACACGTTAAAACTGCATTCGTCTGACCCCAGCCTAAGAGAGCGATTCACACCAGACATCTCAAGAATATTGCTACACTGAAACAGTTTTATGAAGAGGAGTGGTCCAAAATTACTTATCTGCAACTACAGGAAATGTTTGGTTGAGGTTATTGCTGCCGAAGGAGGGTCAACCAGTTATTAAGTGCAAAGATTCACATACTTTTTATGTGGCATCACTTTTATTTAAGTGGCATCACATTCCTAATCCATAGGGTTCAATATGACGTTGGTCCACCCTTTGCAGCTATAACAGCTTCAACTCTTCTGGGAAGGCTGTCCACAAGGTTTAGGAGTGTGTTTATGGGAATTTTTGACCATTCTTCCTGTAGCGCATTTGTGAGGTCACACATAGGGATGAGCCGAACACCCCCGAGTTCGGTTCGCATTCGAACTCTAACTTTTCAAAAGTTCGAATTCGAACTCGAACTCGAACACGAACTCAATACAAGTCAACGGAACTCAAAGTTCGATTTTTAGAGTGCCCTCCAAGAAGGCATATATGCTACATATTTGCCATAAAAGGTGTATGGGGGTCCGGGTAGTGCCCTGGGAGACAGGAAACAAGGACAAAAAGTAAAAAAAAAAAGTTTTTAAAGGGACAGTGAGTTTTCCATGAAATCAGGGTTAAAACTAAACATGAAAAATTCCTTCAAATATCGTGCCTAGGAGGTCCCCATAACCTGCCCGTGAAGTGGCGGATTTGTAGGATGTATAGAAACATTTAAAAACAATGTCTGAGTCCGGGTAGTGCCCTGGGGGACAGGAAACAAGGATAAAAAGCTTAAAAAAAAGACGTTTTTAACCCCTTCACAGCTAACGACGTGTGGGACACGTCCTCAGTTACTCCCGCTGTATGCTGAGGAGGACGTGTCCCACACGTCATCAGCTTTGCGGGACCCCCGGCGGAGATACTCACCTCTCTGTCTGGGGTACTGCGGCGTTCTGACTTCAGCGTCCTCAGACGCTGAAGTCAAGCTCATCCCGACGTAAATGACGTCATTGCGCCATGTGCGATGACGTCATTTCCAGGCGACCCCCGGCAAGGGCCGGTGCAAGCATTTTTATCTTGTCAGGCGAAGGTGCATTTTGGTGCCCCCCATCCGTGTCATGTCAAGCCAATCAGGATAGAGGTGCCATGATAATCTCTATATATACACATATATGAGCAACCCTAGTTTGTGTATATATAAGTATATTTGCCCCCAGCTCATATGGGTATATTTGCCCCCAGATCACATGTGGATATATTTGCCCCCAGATCACATGTGGATATATTTGCCCCCAACTCATGGATATATTTGCCCCCAGCTCATGGATATATATATACTTGCCCCAACTCATGGATATATTTGCCCCCAGATCACATGTGGATATATTTGCCCCCCAGATCACATGTGGATATATTTGCCCCCAGCTCATGGATATATTTGCCCCCAACTCATGGATATATATATTGTGATAGGAAGCAGGGCTTGGTATTGAATGGGAGATACCTGAGACCAGGCCTGGTACACTGCATTTAAAAGAACCCCAGGGAAACTGTTTGTTTTTGGAGCAACCTAGCTCCCAGGAAAGTGTGTTATGGGTCCCTGGGGTTGGGATAGTGGAGTGAAGGGCGGGCCACTATCCAACAACCTGGATCACTTCCAGACCAGGTATTAGCAGGGTCAGCTAGGACTGTAGGTGTGGTCCACCAGTAAGGGTTTAAAAAAGAAACAAAAGGAAGCTGATACCGCAGGGAGAGAGAGAGAAAAGGGTGGGCGAGCACCCACCAGAGTGAACTGCCGTATCGCTGTATCTGCTGAATTGCTAACTCACAGAATCGCTGTGTTGCTGTGAATTGCTGTGTTGCTGAGCTGCCACTGTTTGCTGTGCACCTTTCTGAAGGTAAAAAGGAATAAACTTCACTGTTTACAAAAGACCTGCTGTCTCGCTACAATTACTGCCCTAGAAGACGTGGTTGACGGAGGACCCTTGCCACACATGGTGCCCTGTGTGAGGACCAACCGCACTAGTCTGAGGGCAGTATAAACCACAAACAGCATGGAGGACGTTGTGAAAGCTCTGGTCCAATCTACCGCTGCTCAGCAGGAAGCGAATAGGAGGACTACCGAGACCCGGGAAACCCTGCAGCAGCTGATATTAGCCCAGGCAGAGAATGCTATGGCTATGGCCAAAGCTCAGAAAGAAACTACAGAGACTCTGGTACAGCAAATCTTGATGGCTCAAATGGAGGCCATTGGCAAGGTCCGTGAGGAACAGTTGTCTGCCACGCATGCTCTGCACAAAGAGATTCGGGCCGTGTCAGACAAGCTGGAGTCTGATCCGACAGGCGGCCACCAAGGCCCTAAGGTAATCCGGGCCAGCCATTATCTACAAAAAATGTCTACAGCGGATGATGTGGAGGCGTACCTGTTGGCCTTTGAGCGTACTGCATCGAGAGAAGGGTGGCCGGCGGCTGAGTGGGCGAGTATACTTGCCCCTTTTCTGAGTGGAGAACCTCAAAAGGCCTACTATGACTTAGAGCCAGCACAGGCCAGTGACTATGTGGAGCTTAAAGCTGAGATCATGGCGCGTCTGGGGGTGACCACAGCAGTACGGGCACAAAGATTTCATTCCTGGGCGTACTCTCCTAACCAAGCTGCACGGTCCCAGATGTTTGACCTAATACATCTTGCCAGGAAGTGGCTACAACCGGAGGTCAACTCTGCTACGAAGATAGTAGAAAACCTGGTCATGGATCGCTTTCAGCGTGGATTGCCAACCCCTCTGCGACGCTGGGTAAACCAAGGTGACCCCCAAACCGCCGACCAGTTGATTGCGTTGGTGGAAAGGTTTATAGCTTCTGGAGAAGTTCTGCATCCGCCGTCAGCGACCCAAGCCCGCAACCCTAAAACCCAGAATGCCACACGCACTGGTAAGACTGTACCGAGGGTGCGAGGTGTAGAGGAACCTGGATACGCAGAAAACAGCAGAGACATTTCTCCCAGGGTGCAGAGAGCACCTCAGTATAACCAGATGAATAGGTGCTTTAAATGCAATAGGGTGGGCCATATAGCCAGAGACTGCGTGAACGATGAGCCTATGGACTGTAATGATGCACATTCATTGTTGTCTGGCTATGACCACGCTGGTAATGACTATGATCCCCACTTTTGTACTGTAAAGGTTAATGGCAGATTGCGTAGAGCCTTGCTAGACTCCGGTAGTATGGTCACCCTGGTGACTAAATCCATAGTACCTGGGGTTGTGTTCAATCATATGGAGAAATTGGGGATTGTCTGTGTGCATGGTGATAAACGGGAGTACCCCACAGCTGAAGTGGATATTGAAACCCAGTGTGGGAATGTGAAGTATCGTGTGGGGGTGGTACCTAACCTGGCCCATGAAGTTGTCATAGGGAGAGACTTTCCTTATTTCCTGGAACTATGGAAAGCCCCTGAACTGAGGCCAGTAGAGGAGGTTTATGTTTTTCCTTTTTCTGATGCTGATCTGGAAGATGGAGTCACTGGAAAGCACATGACATGTGGTCCTATCCCGGTATTAGTAGGCAATCAAACATCTCAAAGTAATGAGCCAGGAATCAATGTTGGTCAGGCGGAAGAGTTATTAGAACTGGCGGGTGGCCCTGGTAACTTTAAAAGAGCCCAATGGGAGGACCCAACCCTGTTGGAAGCCAGGAATAACGTTCAAGTTATGGATGGGATTATGACCCAGGCCGGGAAGATATTGCCTTATCCCCATTTTTTGAAGTGGCTAGCAAACTGCTCTATCGCGTAGAAAAGAGAGGTACTGACTTTATTAAGCAATTATTGGTACCACAGAATTTTAGGAACACTGTCTTAAGCCTTGCACATAACCATGTACTGGGGGGACACTTGGGAGTGGATAAAACAAAGGAGAGGGTCCTCAGGAGATTCTATTGGCCGGGAGTACTTGCTGCCATAAAGAATTTTTGTACCTCCTGCCCTAAATGCCAACTTACTGCTCCGACTCCAGGTTTCCGGGGTCCATTGGTACCCTTGCCTATCCTTGACATCCCGTTTGAGCGAATTGCTATGGACTTGGTAGGTCCCCTGGTTAAATCTGCTAGGGGGCACCAGTATATACTGGTCGTTCTTGATTACGCGACACGATACCCGGAAGCGATGCCCCTGCGTAATAGCTCTGCCAAGTCAATAGCCAAAGAGCTCGTGCTGATGTTTAGCAGGGTGGGGATACCAAAAGAGATACTAACAGACCAGGGGACCCCATTTATGTCCAGAGTTATGAGGGAATTATGTAAGTTAATGGGCATTAAACAACTAAGGACCTCGGTATATCACCCGCAAACTGATGGGTTAGTGGAGCGGTTTAACAAGACCCTTAAGAGTATGCTGAGAAAGGTCATTGATAGAGATGGCAGGAATTGGGACCTTTTACTACCCTATTTAATGTTCTCTATCCGCGAGGTTCCCCAGGCCTC
Source organism: Leptobrachium leishanense (assembly GCA_009667805.1). NCBI lineage: Eukaryota > Metazoa > Chordata > Amphibia > Anura > Megophryidae > Leptobrachium > Leptobrachium leishanense. The sequence goes on from RXON01003036.1 coordinate 139,521, forward strand.
TACGGGCTTCTCCCCGTTCGAGTTATTATATGGCCGACATCCCAGAGGTCTGCTGGATGTTGTTAAAGAGACCTGGGAACAGGAGACGACACCCTACCGCAGTGTCATTGAACATATATCTCAGATGCAGGAGCGCATGGAAGCGGTCATACCCCTGGTTAGAGAACATATGAGAAAGGCCCAAGAAGCCCAAAGGTACAGTTACAATAAGAATGCCCGGCTCAGAGTATTTCAACCTGGTGATAGGGTATTGGTCCTGGTCCCCACTGTAGAAAATAAATTTTTGGCTACCTGGCAGGGCCCCTATGAAATAATTGACAAAGTGGGTGATGTTACTTATAAAGTGAGCCAACCTGGAAGGAGAAAGCCTGAGCAGATTTATCATTTAAACCTGTTAAAACCGTGGAAGGATAGAGAGGTCTTAGTGGCCATGAGGCCTTCAGACCTCCCTCTCACTAAGCCTGAGGTAAACCTTTCTGACACCCTCTCGGTGCATCAGAAGGCAGAAGTTAACGAGTTTCTCAGAAGGAACCGGGAGGTGTTCTCGGCGATACCAGGGAGGACCAAAATAATGACACACGATATTATAACCGAGCCAGGGAAGAAAGCCTGTCTGAAACCCTATAGGGTTCCGGAGGCCCGTAGACAAGCTATAGAGAGAGAGGTGGAAAAAATGCTAAAACTAGGGGTGATAGAGGAGTCTCATAGTGAGTGGAACAGTCCCATTGTGCTTGTCCCCAAACCGGATGGGTCAATAAGGTTTTGTAATGATTTCCGTAAGTTAAACAGTATTTCTAAATTTGACACCTATCCGATGCCTAGGGTTGATGAGCTGATTGAGAGGCTGGGGAAAGCGCGTTATCTCACAACCATTGACTTGACGAAGGGATATTGGCAGGTGCCACTCACTGAGCAAGCAAAGGAAAAAACCGCCTTTTCAACCCCCCAGGGCTTGTTTCAATATACGGTGTTGCCATTCGGTTTGCACGGGGCCCCAGCCACGTTTCAGAGGCTGATGGATAAGATTCTGAGACCCCATGCCCGCTACGCTGCTGCATACTTAGATGATGTGGTAGTTTTTAGTACGGATTGGGAAACCCACCTTCCGAAAGTTCAGAGGGTACTTGATGCTGTGCGGGCTGCTGGCCTGGTGGCCAACCCTGCAAAAAGTACCATTGGTCTGGAGGAAGAAGAGTACTTGGGCTATACCATCGGTAAGGGATTGGTCAAGCCTCAAACCACTAAGGTTGAGGCCATACAAAACTGGCCGCAGCCATTGACGAAAAAACAGGTGAGGGCATTTCTTGGGTTGACCGGCTACTACAGGAGGTTCATACCGAACTTTGCTGCGATAGCCGCGCCCCTGACAGATCTCACGAAAGCGAGAGCCCCCGTAATGGTGAAATGGTCTCCTGAGACGGAAATTGCTTTTGCTGGTTTGAAGGAGGCCCTATGTGCCTATCCCGTCTTGGTGTCCCCTGATTTTACTAAGGATTTCGTGGTGCAGACTGATGCCTCCGAGGCTGGATTGGGGGCGGTCCTCTCCCAGGAATATCAGGGTGAGGAGCACCCTGTTCTTTTCCTCAGCAGAAAGCTGTTGCCGAGGGAAAAGAACTATTCTGTCGTGGAGAAGGAGTGCCTTGCCATTAAGTGGGCTTTGGAGACCCTGAAGTACTACCTGTTGGGGAGGAGGTTCAGGCTGGTCACTGACCATGCTCCCCTCACATGGATGAGTCAGAACAGGGAGACGAATGCGAGAGTCACTAGGTGGTTCCTCAGCCTGCAGCCTTTCAGCTTTACTGTGGAGCACAGGGCTGGCCTGCTACAGGGTAACGTTGATGGGCTGTCTCGAGTACATGCGTTGCTGTCTGTGGTCGCTCCTCCCGATGGTTCTGAGCTGAGGGGGAGGGTGTGTGATAGGAAGCAGGGCTTGGTATTGAATGGGAGATACCTGAGACCAGGCCTGGTACACTGCATTTAAAAGAACCCCAGGGAAACTGTTTGTTTTTGGAGCAACCTAGCTCCCAGGAAAGTGTGTTATGGGTCCCTGGGGTTGGGATAGTGGAGTGAAGGGCGGGCCACTATCCCAACAACCTGGATCACTTCCAGACCAGGTATTAGCAGGGTCAGCTAGGACTGTAGGTGTGGTCCACCAGTAAGGGTTTAAAAAAGAAACAAAAGGAAGCTGATACCGCAGGGAGAGAGAGAGAAAAGGGTGGGCGAGCACCCACCAGAGTGAACTGCCGTATCGCTGTATCTGCTGAATTGCTAACTCACAGAATCGCTGTGTTGCTGTGAATTGCTGTGTTGCTGAGCTGCCACTGTTTGCTGTGCACCTTTCTGAAGGTAAAAAGGAATAAACTTCACTGTTTACAAAAGACCTGCTGTCTCGCTACAATTACTGCCCTAGAAGACGTGGTTGACGGAGGACCCTTGCCACAATATATATTGGCCCCCAACTCAAGGATATATTTTTGCCCCCAACTCATGGATATATTTCCCCCAAGATCATATGTGGATATATTTGCCCCCCGACTCATGGATATATTTGCCCCAGCTCATGGATATATATATATATTTGCCCCCCAACTCATGGATCTATTTTTCCCCAGATTACATGGGTATATATTGCCCCAGCTGATATGGAGATATTTGCCCCCAGCTCACATATGGATATATCTGCCCCCAGCTCTCACCTGCTGCCAGGCCCCCCAGGCTCTGCCGGCGTTCCTCATGGTGGTGAGCGGCCGCTGACATGATGCAGCTTTGCCGCTCGCCGGGCGGAAACCACATGACGCGAGATCGCTCGCGGCGCTGGTCAGGTGGTTCGGCCCCTAGAGCTGCACCGGGTCTCCCCGGCCGAACAAGATGGCGGCGCTCGGGGCTGGGGAATTCAGCCCCCACAAACTGGCAGAAAGCCAGATAGTAAGCGCGGCCGCCTGTGCCGCCTTACGCTAGCGCCGGCCCTGCCCCGGCAATGCCGGGAGATCGCCTGGAAGGGAGGGGGGATTCATTCGGATCCCTCTCCCTCCCGATCGGGAGGTCCCACAAAAAAAAGCCAGGCACCGCTTAAAAGGGGAGAGTCTTTTAAGAGTCTGCGGCGCCGAAGTGCGGCCTAGCTCCGGTGGGGCCACCAACTTGGATGGCAGCTCCACCCCTGGGTCCCCCTCACTGCCTGACGTCCTCACGCATAGCGTGATGATGTCAGATAGCCGGGGAACCCCTAGCTGCCCGGAATCCCCTGGTGGAGATAGTGGGTTCATTTGAACCCCGATATCTCCAGAACAGGAGCAGACATGGAGGGTGTCAATCGAAAAACCTGAGCATGGCCTTTGAATGATACCCAACATGACCAGGTATAAAGTAAAAAAATAAAAATAATAAAAAAAATACATGTTTTAATTTTGTGTGTTATTTTTATTAATGCAGCAATATTGTTCACATTTAAATTATAATGTGAACTGCTGCACTAATGATTTTATTCTATGGTGATGATATATTATGAATCTGCCGAGTCTGCCGGAAAGAACATATATAATATGTCTGGGTCGTATAATAAAATGTGGCTTCAAATCGCGTTTAAACATGATGAGCGAAAGCGGTAAAAATTAGCTCAGCACACAGCGGTGAAATGCCTCATCAGTGAAAGGGTTAAAGGAACAGTGAGTTTCCATAAAATAAGGGTTAAAAATAAAAACGAAAAATTCCTTCAAATATCATGCCTAGGAAGTCCCCATAACCTGCCCGTGAAGTGGCGGATTTGTAGGATGTATGGAAACATCGCCATCACAGACCCACACATGACACCTGGCACCCCCAGTCTGCATACAATGTATCAAATTCATGAGACCGGACTAATTAGAAGCACATGTTATTACCAAAACACTAATTAAACACCTGTTGTTTACGCCGTTTGAGAGCACAGGTCATTTAGAGGTGAGAATCTTTGTACCTAGACATTACTTTTTAATTCAATATCTAATAAACCGTTGCTTATAATATTCTGCAGTAAAGAGTCTCTTTACTTCTAGTATTTTTTTTGTATTTTCTAAGCATTTTTTTTTCGAACTCGAACCGAACACGCCAAAAAGTTCAAAGTTCGCAAACTTGCGAACGGCCAAAGTTCGAATCAAACTCCGAACTGATCAAACTGAACAGCTCATCCCTAGTTACACACTGATGTTGGAAGAGAAGGCCTAGCTCTCAGTATCCGCTCTAATTCATCCCAAAGGTGTTCTATCGGGTTGAGGTCAGGACTCTGTGCAGGCCAGTCAAGTTCATCCACACCAGACTCTGTCATCCATGTCTTTATGGACCTTGCTTTGTGCACTGGTGCACAGTCATGTTGGAAGAGGAAGTGGCCAGCTCCAAACTGTTCCCACAAAGTTGGGAGCATGGAATTGTCCAAAATGTCTTGGTATGCTGAAGCATTCAGAGTTCCTTTCACTGGAACTAAGGGGCCAAGCCCAGCTCCTGAAAAACAACCCCACACAATAATCTCTCCTCCAAACTTTACACTTGGCACAATGCAGTCAGACAAGTACTGTTCTCCTGGCAACCGCCAAACCCAGACTCATCCATCAGACTGCCAGATGGAGAAGCACGATTCGTCACTCCAGAGAACGTGTCTCCACTGCTTTAGACTCCAGTGGCGGCGTGCTTTACACCACTGAATCCGACGCTTTGCATTACACTTGGTGATGTATGGCTTGGATGCAGCTGCTCGGCCATGGAAACCCATTCCATGAAGCTCTCTGACCATTGTTCTTGAGCTAATCTGAAGGCCAAATGAAGTTTGGAGGTCTGTAGCGATTGACTCTGCAGAAAGTTGGCGACCTCTTCGCACTATGCGCCTTAGCATCCTCTGACCCAGCTCCTTCAGTTTACGTGGCCTACCACTTCGTGGCTGAGTTGCTGTTGTCCCCAAACACTTCCACGTTCTTATAATACAGCTGACAGTTGACTGTGGAATATTTAGGAGCAAGGAAATTTCACGACTGGATTTGTTGCACAGTTGGCATCCTATCACAGTTCCACGATGGAATTCACTGAGCTCCTGAGAGCGACCCATTCTTTCACAAATGTTTGTAAAAACAGTCTGCATGCCTAGGTGCTTGATTTTATATACCTGTGGCCATGGAAGTGATCGGAACACCTGATTCTGATTATTTGGATGGGTGAGCGAATACTTTTGGCAATATAGTGTATATATAAAATAAAATGTATTGTTTTTTTTAAAAAAAAGTCCATGAGTGCCTCCCTCCACTGCAGTTTTTATACAGTTGTGTTCAAAATTATTCAACCCCCAATGCTGTAAAGGGTTTTTGGGAATTTAGTGTACGTTTGTAATTGCATTCAGAATGAAATCCTACAAGGACTTTTTAAAGAACCATATGCAACTAAAATGACATCAATTGGTTTTGTAATACAGTAGTAAATGTTTCTTTTGTGAATTCTTCATTGACACAATTATTCAACCCCTTAAAGACTACCACTCTGAAGAACAGAGGTTCATTCAAGTGTTTTCAATCAGGTATCCACACCTGTGGATGTCACGAAGCAGCAATAAAGCATAATAAGCACCAATTAGGCAGCTTTAAAATAACTGTGATACTCAGCTCCTTCTAGACATTTACTGGTGTGGTTACAAACATGGTGAAGTCAAGAGAATGGCCCAGGAAGACAAGAGAAGAGGTGATTACTCTTCACAGGAAGGGCAATGGCTATAAGAAGATTGCAAAGATGTTAAACATACCAAGAGAGACCATAGGAAGCATCATTCGCAAATTCAAGGCAAAGGGCACTGTTGAAATGCTACCTGGTCGTGGCAGAAAGAAGATGCTGACTTCGACTGCTGTGCGCTACCTGAAGTGTAGAGTGGAGAAAAGTCCCCGTGTGACTGCTGAGGAACTGAGAAAAGATTTGTCAGATGTGGGTACTGAAGTTTCAGCTCAGACAATACGGCGCACACTGCGTAATGAAGGCCTCCATGCCAGAACTCCCAGGCGCACCCCCTTGCTGTCTCCAAAGAATAAGAAGAGTCGACTGCAGTATGCCAAAAGTCATGTGGACAAACCACAGAAGTTTTGGGATAGTGTTCTGTGGACTGATGAAACAAAATTAGAACTGTTTGGGCCCATGGATCAACGCTATGTTTGGAGGAGGAAGAACAAGGCCTATGAAGAAAAGAACACCTTGCCTACTGTGAAGCAGGTACAGGGAAGCTTCAGCGTGTGCAAGGTGCCATGAATTCTCTTCAGTACCAGGAGATATTGGATGACAATGTGATGCAGTCCGTCACAAACCTGAGGCTTGGGAGACGTTGGACCTTTCAACAGGACAATGATCCCAAGCATACCTCCAAGTCCACTAGAGCATGGTTGCAGATTAAAGGCTGGAACATTTTGGAGTGGCCACCGCAGTCACCAGACTTAAATCCGATTGAGAACCTCTGGTGGGACTTAAAGAAAGCAGTTGCAGTGCACAAGCC
>RXON01003037.1:0-31755 GCA_009667805.1 Leptobrachium leishanense
TGCTCCAGCCGGCGGGATCAGGGAAAGACTGGGGGAAAAAGTCCCCCCAGTCTCTCCCTGGGTATCCCTACGCCGACCGGCCGGATCTCGCGAGGCGAGATCCAACTGGTCATGTGACCGCCGGCGTCTCTCTCAATGGAGTCCTATGGACTCCATTGATAGGCTGCCTGCGATGGGCGAAAACAATGCAGGCACCATATTTTGCGTCTGCATTGTAATCCCCGGCAAAACCGGGGACGGTAGGGGGAATACTGCAGGCGCAGTTTTTTTCTCCTTACCGCCCCCGGTTTAGTGCGGGGATTGTAATAGAGCCCTAAAACGGGGACGCTAGGGAGAAAAACCTGCACCTGCAGGTTTCTCCTTAGCATCCCCGTTTTAGCGTGATATTACGATGTAGGCGGCAGAAAGCTGCTTGCATCGTAATCTGTTGCTAAACCTCAAGATGCACGGCAGTGCTAAGCTGTGAGCATCCCCTCCATGGAGTCCATAGGACTCCATTGAGGCTGACGCTGCCGGTCACTGATCGGCGTAGTGAATTTTCCCCCCAGTCTCTCCCTGCTCCCGGCGGCCAGAAGGAGGTTGGAGCTGCCGTTCTCACCACAGGATGGAAGATGAGTATATGAATTATATGGGGGGATTTTGGGCTGGTGCTGACAGGTAAGCAGATGGATGAGTTGCATCAGTGATGGGATACACTAATCTGAAGAGATGGGTTTTGAGGGATTTCTTGAAGACCTGAAGATCAGAGGCAAGCTTGATAGGCAAATCATTCCTCAGGACCGGAGCTGCCTTGAGAAGTCTTGGTGGTGAGAGTTGGCAACGTGGGTGTAGACAGATGACAGGTGGAGATCACCCGCGACCGGAGTTGTCTAGATGGGTTGTGTTTGTGTAGTAACAAAGAAATGGTGGGGCGGTTGAGTTATTGAGCGATTTGAAGGGGGAGATACGCGAGGTGCGTCTGGTGAGAAAAATATGCCCGGCACCTGCATTCATTACAGATTGCGAAGGGGCAATACGGGAGTTGGGGAGGCCAATAAGGTGCGAGTTGCAGTAATGAAGTCGTGAAATGATAAGAGGATGAACCAGCGCCTTTGCGGTATCTTGCGTGAGAAAAGGGCGGACGCCGGCAATGTTCTTGAGTTTATAGTAACAAGATTTGGTCTGGATGTGGGGAGAGAACGTTAGGTCAGAATTGAAAGTGACACCAAGGTAGCGAGCTTGAGGCGTCGGGCTAATGAGCGTTCCATTTACACAGAGAGATAGGTGGTATTGGGTTCTTCTTGGAGGGAGGAACAAAGAGAATGTCAGTTTTGGCAAGATTGAGTTTAAGGAAGCGGAAAGATATCCAATTCGAGATTGCGGAGAGACAGTCAGTGACTCAATCAAGGAGAGCCGGAGAGAGATCAGGATCAAGATATTTGCCATAAAAGGTGTATGGGGGTCCGAGTAGTGCCCTGGGGAGCAGGAAACAAGGAAAAAAAAGTTTTTAAGAAAAAGTTTTAAAGGAACAGTGATTTTTCCATGACATAAAGGTTAAGAATAAAAATGAAAAATTCCTTCAAATATCATGCCTAGGAGGTCCCCATAACCTGCCCGTGAAGTGGCAGATTTGTAGGATGTATATAAACATTTAAAAACAAAAAAAATGACATTTGAAATGACGGTAAATGGTTTTCCTTTAATCTATTCATAAACAACTGCTTGGGGCGGCAGCCTGTATGAAAAGAGGAGACGTTTTAGGATACGCAGAACAAGCTTAGTGATTTTTTGGCTAAATTAATGGTAAAACCTATGCAGGCTTTGGATGAAAGAAACAACAGGTGCATTAAAATTGGACCTTTGGTGCCAGCTAGTGCCTTCACACCGTAACCCCTCTGAGGTATTATGGAAGAGTGCAGGGGTGGACCCTGCGGTCAAATATTAAAATTAAGGATGCATCGATACCATTTTTTTAAGACCAAGTACAAGTGCCGATACTTTTTTCAAGTACTCACCGATACCGAGTACCGATACTTTTATTTAATGTCATGTGAATGCTTTCCAATAAATAAGTTAGGATTTTGCTGAAAGTCTGTCCTGTTTTATGTTAATATTGCAAAGTATGCCCAGACGCCCCATTTACCCCCTGCATAGACATACACACTTTCAGACCAGACCTGTGTTTATATATAAATATATATATATATATACATATATACATATACATACACACTAATACGTTTCAGACCTCAGACCAGATATGGGGCAGCTGTCCGAATGCTCTAACTGCATTCGGACAGGCCCCTGCAGCTTTCCGTGTTTCTTACAAATCCAACGAACGAGCGCCGCCTGCAAAGTCTTCGAGCGGCCGCTCGTTGGGAAGGCGCCAGTCGCAATCTCGTGAGATCGGAGTTCGCGAGATCGAGCTGGGATCAATCTCGTGAGATTGTTCCCAGCTCGATCTCGCGAACTCCGAGATCTTGCGAGAACGCGACTGGGGGCTTTCCCAATGAGTGACCGCTCAAAGACTTTGCCGGCAGCGCTCATTGGATTTGTAAGAAACACGCTAAGCTGCAGAGGCCTGTCCGAATGCTGTTAGAGCATTCGGACAGCTTTCCCAGCCCCTCGGATGCCGGCAAGCCAGCTCAATGCTGGCTTCCGGTATCGGGGGAAGTATCGGGGGCATCTGCACGAGTACCAAGTATTCGTGCAGGATCCGGTATCGGCACCGATACCGATACTAGTATCGGTATCAGTGCATCCCTAATTAAAATTATATGAATCTGGTACACGCGTCAGTGGCAGTGCACCCAAATATTGGGCCTTTGGTGCCAGCTAGTGCCTTCACACCTTAAGCCCTCTGAGGTACTGCGGAAGAGTGCAGGGGTGGACCCTGCCGTCAAATATTACAATGATATGAATCTGGTACACGTGTCAGTGCACCCAAATATTGGGCCTTTTTTGCCAGCTAGTGCCTTCACACCTTAACCCCTCTGAGGTATTGTGGAAAAGTGCAGGGGTGGACCCTGCTGTCAAATATTACAATGATATGAATCTGGTACACGTGTCAGTGCACCCAAATATTGGGCCTTTGGTGCCAGCTAGTGCCTTCACAACATAACCCCTCTGAGGTATTGTGGAAGAGTGCAGTGGTGGAGGTTTTGGGAATTCAGAAGAGATCCCCGGTCTATTCAGTTACGCCAGTATCAGGGGATTGATAGCTGCTGATCCAGGACTGATTCATTTTTATAAATGTCAGCCGGTCTACAGAGTCAGTGGACATACGCACTCTTTTGTCTGTGACAAAACTTCCAACGTCCTTTCAGAAAGCACGCTGGATGAAGGGTAACCTAGTAGCTGCATAGCATTTTGGCTAAATTCTGGCCAGTGATCCAATCTCAACACCCAGTAAGCCAGTGGATCATCTGCTATAAGGGTATCCAGGTCTGCCCTTGCCTCTAGGTAGTCCTGCACCATATGGTGAAGACGCTGGCAATGGGTTGTATGATTGTATGATACCAGTTCAATAGTAGACTGGTTAGTTAGATGTGATACATTGCTACGTAGTGGTTAACACCATTCCAATGTGTATGGTGTATACAATAGAGAATCATCAAACGGATATAATAAACTCACAAATTTACAGATTGCTGGAAGGTTTTGGAATAAAAGACAGAGCTTACACTGTTGGAATATCGAGAACAATAAGGTGTTAATGATTTGTCAATAGGCAAGTCGCTATCTGTTTATTGGAGGACTATTTTTTAAAGAAATGGAATAAGTTAATTTTAACTGTATGGAATAAAATTTAATTGTTTTAGAAAAAGGAGGGATATTTCCTTGTCTAGAGGAATTTACCTATCGTAACTTGTATTTAATCACTATTTCCCAATTGCAAGTTCTCAGACCGAGGGCAGTTTCTTATCGCCGTCGGATATTCTCGTATAGACGCTGGCAATGGGTGCCTACATTTGACGTCCCTGGGCGTCGTAGACTAAAAAAATTGCAAAAGGTATGTCAAGCAGCCCCCTTCACCGCTCTTCCTCTGATAAACCGCAGCCTCAGAAGCACCTGTGTCATCACTTGGTAACCTACCATGTTACACAAGTGTCGCTTTAGAGTGTCCTCAAGTTGTTTCATCCTGTACTCCCTCTGTGAGGGCAGGATGAGCTCTGCAACCTTACGCTTGTATTGTGGATCAAGAAGGGTTGCCAACCAGTAATGATCCCTCTCCTTGATAGCACGAATCCTGGGGTCCTTTAGCAGGCCTTGCAGTGTAGGTTGGAGGTGGCATTAGCTTCCGAGTGTTCCTGGTCGCTGAGGATGACCGTATCGTGCACTACCTCCTCCCAGCCACGTACTATTCCTGGGTTTCTGGGGACACAAAACCCTCCCTTGAGGAATCCCCACCTTCAATGCCCCCCACAACTTAAATATTCTTCTCCTCCTCATCCTACTCCTGTCTGATCTGAGGACCTGCAGGAATGCTGTCTGCGTTAAGACTGGGGCCTTGAGAGCTAGCGAAGTCCTCCTCTTCCTCCCGCTGCTCTGCCTCTAGTGCCACATCTATAATTCCCCACACAGGTGCTCCAGCAGGAACACTAAAGGAATTGTGTCACTGATGCATGCGCTGTCCCTGCTCACCATCCTCGTTGCCTCCTCAATTGGTGACAGTACAGTGCATGCATCCTTGATCATCAGCCACTGCGGGGGAAAAAAAACAAGTTGACCTGAACCTGTCCTTGTGCCATACTCACTCAGGTACTCATTGATGGCCCTCTGCTGCTGTGCAGACGCTGCAGCATTGCCAATGCCGAGTTCCACCTGGTGGGCATGTCACAGATCAGACAGTTTGTGGGAAGGTGGAATTCTTTTTGAATTTCTGCCAAGCGAACACTTGCTGGGAATGACCGTCTGAAGTGGCTGCAGACTTTTATGGCAGAATGGAAGTGCACCAGCAGTAACAAGCAGCGGAATATACCAGACAGGGGCACAGAGCGAAAGTAGTCGCTATAACAAAACCGGGTCAGCAACGTTTAGGCACTTCTTAGGTTTTAGGTACTGCGCTACTGTATATGGTGAGAATCGGCACACACCAGTAGCAACAGGAGGCAAACAGAACAGGCAGGGAGTACACAGAGAGAATAGTCAATTGGCAGGCAAAGTCGGCAACAGATCGGGTCCTCAGAACAAGCAGGGTCAGTAACAAGTATACAAACTGATTCGGTAAGCTAGCGATGCGAGAATGAAACTCCACGGCAAGGCAAGGTGTACAACGCACACTCCTGATTTAAAGGTCCCGCCGGCTCTGCATCATCACGCCGCGTCCTGCCCACTGATCACTCACAGCTGTGCCGAGTGCCGCTGGAGCTCCTGGCATCTGGCCAGCTGGCGGCACCATGCATCCGGGACCCCCCGATCCAGGGCCCTGGATGTCACAATATTACAATCCAAACGCAAACGGGTTAAGTAACCAAATTTGTAAGAAGAATAATTAATGCAGCATATCAAGCCTCACACTGCCGGGCAGCACCTCTACAGTCTGACGCTAGCTTTAACCGGCGCGCTGTGTGCAGCTTCTGAGAAGATACGCTATTAGTGTAGCAGGGAAGCCAACAGCACATTTTACATCGCTCCCTCTACAATAATAGCGTATCTTTTCAGAAGCTGCACACAGAGCGCCGGTGTATGCAGCTTCTAACAGCGTGGGAGACGGGAGGCTGCACTTGTTGGTGGATCCAGGAATCAGGTGAGTATTAGAGAAAAAAAAAATATTTTATGTTCCCGGGGACATTTAAAAATATCCTCGGATTTAATTTTTTTTAGAAATGTGTCGCCTTACCTTAGCCTGGATATCAGTGGGGGCTTCCTTTATCGTGGTTGTGGGGGGGGGTCTGCCATGGCAGCAGGTGCAGTGGCTCCCTTCCTGCGCCGCCTCTCTGCCACATGCACCCGACCGGCCAGCCCACACAGTCGCAGCTCTGTCATCCGGCGACCGCATGCTCCTCAAGGGATCCATGGGAGGCCCCGGCGGGCTGCCCTCTACAGTGCCTGATTAGAGGGCCTCGTCTGCCTGATGTTTTAGCAACAAGATTGTTTTATCTCATAGGTTTCAATGTTAAAAATATTCCTGTTTTAATTCAATATCTAATAAACCGTTGTTTATAATATTATGCAGTAAAGAGTCTCTTTATCTTTAGATTTTTTAGGATTTTTTAAGCATTTTTTTTTAAAAAAAAATTCTTTCAAACTTTTTTGCGAACGGACTGAAAAGTTCGAAGTTCGTGAACTTTCGAACAGCAGATGTTCGATGCCAACATCGAACCGATTTGAACCGGCAGCCCATCCCTATTTGCCAAGAGAGGCAGTGTAGATCAAAAAGAGAAGAGGGCCCAGGACTGAGCCTTTTACTACCCCAACAGAGACAGGCTGCTGGGAGCAGGTAGTTCCAGAAAATGAGACACTAAACGATCGTTGAGACAGGTAGGAAGAGAACCATGAAAGAACAATACCTTGAAGGTCTATATCACTAAGAGTTTGAAGGAGGAGGGCTCAACGGTATCAAAGGCAGCAGAGAGGTCAAGAAGGATCAGCGGAGAGTAGCACCCATTGGATTTAGCAATTACAAGGTCATTGGTCAATTTCGCATGAGCCGTTTCCATCGAGTGCAGTGAGCGAAAGCCAGATTACAGAGGGTCAAGGAGAGAGTGGGTGTTGAGGTAGTCAATCAAATGGGCATACACAAGCTTTTCAAGGAGTTTGGAGGCAAAAGGAAGCAGGGACACAGGGAGGGACTTGGAGGGAGCAGTTGGATCCAGAGACAGCATATTAAGGATCAGGACTACAATGGTATGTTTGAGGGGAGCAGGAAAGACCCCAGAGGTTAAGGACAGATTAAAGGTGTGGGTCAAGAATGGTACAAGAGAAACAGAAAGTTTTTTGGTAAGATGTGAGAGAACGGGGTCGAGGGGGCAGGTCGTGGGATGAGAGGATCATATTAAATTAAAGACCTCTTGTTCAGTCGCAGAAGGGAACAAGTTAAACATGTGAGGATAGACATGATTAACATCTTCCTGCATGGGTGATAGCAGCAATGTTAAGATTTCAGTTCTTATCTGTTCTATTTTTTCTGTGAAAAAGAACACAAGCAGGGTTATTCAAAGAGAGGTGAAAAGCAGGAGAATGACTGGAGAATGGAATATTCGAGGTCAAAATAGCCGATTTGGAAAGTGAGATGAATGGGAGAATTTTTCTGGTTTGGCTATTTTGACCTAGAATTTTCCATTCTCCAGTCATTCTCCTGCTTTTCACTGCTGTCTGAATAACCATGTATGTCTTCGGCATTGGGGTCAGTGTGAGGAACAGCCACAGGAGGATCAGTGTGCTGTGCAGCAGGCAAGCAGAGGGTTGTCCTGTAGGATAGCGCTCTACTCACAACCATTCTCACTGCAGCATGCCACAGTCACGTGGTGGACAGGGGTAAACTTTAAAAAAGATTATCTCAGCCTTTTACATTATATAGGTCAACAAAAAAACGCATGTATATATACTGTATATATATATTTCAGTGACAGTATATTCTAGAGCAGAGGTCAGGCACTTTGACCCTCTAGATCTTTGAGAATTACATTTCTCGTGAGGTTTGGCCAAGTTAATGAGGCACTGAGCATCATGGAAGGTGTAGTTCCAAAATATCTGGAGGGCCAGGGCTGCTGACCCCTCTCTAAAGAGCTTGATCAAGGAAATGTAGGAATTTAGTGCTCAATGAACTGGTTATTGCTGTGATTTTAGCCGAACAGTCCTGTAAATCACATCACTTTGCAAGTCAATCACATTATTTCCACAGATATTGTGTATTCAAGCCATTAAGAAAAGTATTCCACTTAATAACACACATGGTGTGCGTCTTTATCCCAGGTGTTTTAGTTATGATTTGTAATGTGTTTATAACATTGCTGAGACATTGTTATTTCTAAACCTCCCGGCGGCTTTCAGTTTGATATTCTTTTGGGTGGTCATGATGATAACAACAAGTCAATAATAATGTCCATTAGGACTTAATACTTTGGTGGCTACAAACTGAGATCTGTATGTTGGCGGGAACCTGAGGGCCTCATTAACAGGATATAAAAATATAAAACTGCAAAGGAGAATTCAAAACATACTCCAAGGAATAGTGTAAATCAAAGATGTTGACCTCTACTATATTTAATTAATATAGTCTCTTTCATACTTTGTATAATTGTTGTTTTCAAATAATCTGAACTAGTTTTGTATATGGGACAACCTTACAGTTGAGGATAGGCAATAAAAATGACAAATCACTGTTTATAGGCTTAGATTATACATTGGGCTGCTGATACATAAGTAAATATGGAACCCTGCTCCTCCCTTTGTCCTTTTTTCCTTTTAACCTTTTCACTTCAAAGATCGAGTATACTTGATCTTCAAAAGCGTTTGCAGGAGCCGCATTATCAAGTATACTTACGCTTGTTTCATTCTGTAGCAATGCAAAGGAATTATATCTATTGCTGTCAATGGGCCAAGGTGGGGCCCATAATTGGGGTTGATAGCCCAATAGGCAGGAGTGCCGCTGTCTGCATAACAAGCAGACTATAGAAGTGCACCACACAGCTGCACAAGGAAAAACACAAAAAGGAAGGGCAAGGGTTAAGGGGAGAACCAAAATACACAGGCACCCAGCAGCATACAAAGAAACCCTAATCTGAATACTGGTCCTTAGATGGCTGTCTCTAAACTAAGGATGGGTTCAGAACAGCAGGGTGAAGCACATAGAAACAAAACACAGAACAAAAGGGGCAAACACAGAGATGCAGTAACATAAACAGGAACCGAAGATCGGAACTAGGGATGAGCCGAACACCCCCCCCGAGTTCGGTTCGGGCCCGAACTTCCCAAATGTTCGGTTCCGAACCCGAACTCGAACTCAATGCAAGTCAATGGGACTGAAAATTCGGTTTTTAGAGTGCCCTCCAAGATGGCATATATGCTAGGTATTTGCCATAAAAGGTGTATGGGGGTCCGGTGGTGCCCTGGGGGACAGGAAACAAGGTCAAAAAGTTTTAAAAAAATCGTTTTTAAAGGGACAGTGAGTTTTCCATGAAATAAGGGTTAAAAATAAAAACGAAAAATTCCTTCAAATATCGTGCTTAGGAGGTCCCCATAACCTGCCCGTGAAGTGGTGGATTTCTAGGATGTATAGAAACACTTAAAAACAAAAAAATGACATTTCAAATGACGGTAAATGCTTTTCCTTTAATCTATCCATAAACAACTGCTTGGGGCGGCAGTCTGTATGAAAAGAGGAGACATTTTCGTACACGCAGAAAAAGTTTACTGTTTTTTTTGGCTAAATTATTGTGAAACTTATGCAGGCTTTGGATGAAAGTAACAATAGGCGCTTCAAAATTGGTCCTTTAGCATCCCCAACAGTGCAGTCACACCGTAACCCCTCTGAGGATATGAAACTGATACAGGCGTCAGTGGCAGTGCACCCAAATATTGTGCTTTTTGTGCCAGGCCTGCAAGTACTATCATACAGTAACCCCTCTGTGGTATTGTGGAAGAATGCAGGGGAAACCTAGCTGTCCTATATTAAAAAGATATGCATCTGGTTAAGGCATCAGTGCACCCAGATAGTGTGCCTTTGGTGCAAGGCCAGCAAGTATCATCATACAGTAACCCCTCGGTGGTATTGTGGAAGAGTGCAGGGGTGGACCATTGGTCCTATATTGAAAAGATATGATTCTGGTCAAGGCGTCAGTGCACCCAGATATTGTGCCTTTGGTGCCAAGGCCAGCAAGTATCATCATACAGTAACCCCTCTGTGGTATTGTGGAAGAGTGTAGGGGTGGACCATGTGTCCTATATTGAAAAGATATGATTCTGGTCAAGGCGTCAGTGCACCCAGATATTGCCTTTGGTGCCAGGCCAGCAAGTATCATCATACAGTAACACCTCTGTGGTATTGTGGAAGAATGCAGTGTGGACCATGTGGTCCTATATTGAAAAGATATGATTCTGGTCAAGGCGCCAGTGCACCCAGATATTGTGCCTTTGGTGCCAGCCAGCAAGTATCATCATACAGTAACCCCTCTGTGGTATTGTGGAAGAGTGCAGGGATGGACCTTGTGGTCCTATATGAAGAGATATGATTCTGGTCAAGGCGTCAATGCACCCAGATATTGTGTCTTTGGTGCCAGGCTAGCAAGTATCATCATACAGTAACCCCTCTGTGGTATTGTGGAAGAGTGGCAGGGTTGGACCCTGCTGTTCAAAATATTAAAATGATATAAAACTGGCACAGGCGTCAGTGCAGCCAAATATTGTGCCTTTCATGGCAGCAAGTGCATCACACCGTAACCCTTTTGTGGTATTGTGGAAGAGTTCAGTGCTGGAGGTTTTGTGCATGCAGAAGACATCCCCGATCTATTCTGTTACGTCAGCATCAGGGTTGATAACTGCTGATCCAGGACTGATTCATTTTTATAAATGTCAGCCGGTCTACAGAGTCGGTGGACAGATGCACTCTTTGTCTGTGACAAAACCTCCAGCGGCACTGAAATCCTTTCGGAAAGCACGCTAGATGAAGGGCAACCTTAGAGCTGGCATAGCAATATTGGCTAAGTTCGCCAGTGATCCCAATCTCAACACCCAGTATGCCAGTGGATCATCTGCTGGAAAGTATCCAGGTCTGCCCTTGCCCCTAGTAGTCCTGCCACCATACGGTGAAGACGCTGGCAATGGGTGCCTACATTTACGTCCCTGGGCGCGAGGACTAAAATTTTTTAAAAATGCATCAGTCAAGCAGCCCTGGCCTTTACCACTATTCCTCTGATCACCCGCAGCCTCAGAAGCACGTGTTCAGCACTTGATAATCTACCAGTGCCTGGAAAGGTGTTACACAAAGTCGCTTTAGAGCATCCTCAAATTTTTTCATCCTGTGCTCCCTCTGTGCGGGCAGGATGAGCTCTGCAACTTTTCCCCTTGTATCGTGATCAAGAAGGGTTGCCAACCCAGTAATGATCCCTCTCCTTGATAGCACAAATCCTGGGTCCTTTAGCAGGCTTGCATCATAGGGAGCCCATGCAGCGTAGGTTGGAGGTGGCATTAGCTTCCAAGTCTTCCTGCTCAAATGAGATGACCGTATCGTGCACTTCCTCCTCCCAGCCACGCACTAGCCCCTGTGTTTCTGGCACACAAAACCCTCCCTTGAGTAATCCCCACCTTCAGTGCCCCACTACTTAAATATCTGCCTCCTCCTCCTCCTCATCCTCCTCCTGTCTGATCTGAGTAGGACCCACTGGAATGCTGTCTGTGGAAAAACTGGGGGCCTGAGAGCTAGGGAAAGCCTCCTCTGCCTCCCGCTGCTCTGCCTCTAGAGCCACATCTATAATCCCCGCAGAGTGTGCTAAAGCAGGAACACTAAAGGAATGTCACTGATGCATGCACGTCCCTGCTCACCATCCTCGTTGCCTCCTCAAATGGTGACAGTACAGTACATGCATCCTTGACCATCAGCCACTGCGGGGGGGGAAAACCAAGTTGACCTGAACCTGTCCTTGTGCCATACTCACACAGGTACTCGTTGATGGCCCTCTGCCGCTTGTGCAGACGCTGCAGCATTGCCAATGCCGAGTTCCACCTGGTGGGCATGTCACAGATCAGACGGTTTGTGGGAAGTTGGAATTCTCTTTGAATTTCTGCCAGGCGAACGCTTGCAGGGAATGACCGTCTGAAGTGGCTGCAGACTTTTCTGGTCTGGATGAGAAGCTCTGGCAGCCCTGGGTACTTGGTTAGGAAACGCTGTACCACCAGATTTAGGACATGTGCTAGGCATGGTACATGCGTCAATTTACCCGTGCGTAGGGCGGAGAGAAGGTTGCTGCCATTATCGCAGACAATCATTCCCAGTTCAAGCTGGCATGGTGTTAACCATCTCTGCACCTGCCCCTGCAGAGCTGACATAATTTATGGCCCGGTGTGGCTCCTGTCCCCTACACAAACCAGCTAAAGCACAGTATGGCATCTTTTTACTTGAGCCATTGCGTAGACCCTGTCAGGCGTTGGTTTAACTGCCACTTCGCCAGAGACAGAGAAGGAGGAGGAAGAGGGAGAGGTGGTGGAGCACACAGACCTCATACAAGCAGCTTTCTGGAGGCGTGGTGGATGAACAAGCTCCAGCACAGAGCCCCGTCTTGGATCCCTCCCAGCTGCGATCAGAGTTACCCAGTGTGCCATGAAGGAAATGTAATGACCCTGTCCATGCTTGCTGGACCACGTGTCTAAAGTCACATGCACCTTGTTGCTGACTGCCTTTCCCAATGACTGGATAACATTGTCTTCCACGTGCTGGTATAGTGCTGGAATGGCCTTGCGTGAAAAGTAATGGCGTTTTGGAACCTGCCACTGTGGTACAGCACATTCAGCAAATTTACGGAAGGGAGCAGAGTCCACCAGCTGGAAAGGCAGCAGCTGCAATGCGAGTAATTTTGCTAAGCTGGCATTTAGACGCTGAGCTTGGGGATGGTTGGGACTATATTTTTTCTTTCGCTGCAGCAGCTGCGGCAACAGAATCTGACTGCGTAAATCTTCAGCTGCTGGGATGATGTCACAATGTGAGGAAGGAGCTGGTACATCCATTACTGTAGCATCATCCCTGTCGGTGGAGGTTGTAGGCAATGACATGGCAGGACATACAGTGGGGGTAGAGACAGATGAGGAGGAGGAGGAGGAGGACCTACGCAAAGTTTTGTGCCAACGGGATGTGTGGCAGTTGTTCATATGTCGGCCTCAAAGCACGTGGTACAGTGTCCGGTATATTTCGCACAACTTAAGCCTCATCTAACATAGATTACAATAGCAAAACGCTGCGCTCTATCTGCACATTTCTTAAAGAACTCCAGACAACAGAGTTCCTGCATGTGTTCTTTGAGACAACAGCGCTCTGCACCGGAGCAGCTCTGACATGTGATGCTTGGACTGGCTAGTGCTACGGTTGGTCACAGAGGACGTTGTGCCTCGTGTTTGCTGTGGCCTCCTCCTCCCTCTTTCCTCACTTAATTCCTCTTTCAATCAGGCACCCAGGTGGAGTCAGTGACCTCATCATCATTGTTATCATCACCCCCTATCTCCTCGTCACTGGAGCCAACTTGGCAGTACGCTGCAGCTGCTGTGGCAACATTAGTGCCAGTTACTGTATTTGTGTGTCATCACTGGCACCCCCTTCCTCTAGGTTGATTATACTCCCTTCCTCAACCTCAGAGATTGAATCAGAGCACTGTACTTGCTGCGCATCCTCAAGCAGCATGTCACTCTCATTGTAGTCAAACATTCAGCTGACTCCTCCGTGTGTGATAGCGAGGCTACGGCAGGAGTAGCTGTGGACATGGAGGCTGCATTAGATGCTGTGGCAGCTGAGGTGGACTGTAAAGCACTAGAAACCTGGCTGGCAGAGGACTCGGAGGATGAGGATGGCCTGGTTAGCCAATCCACCAAGTCTTCTGTATGTTGCTGCTGCTTAAGACGGCCAGCACCAGTTAGAAAGGACAAGCGTGCCCCTGCAGAGGATGCACCACGTCCACCACGACCAGAGGCACAGCCTCCCGACACAGGGGCTGCTTGCCCTCTATCTGTGTCTGGGAGCGTCTGCCTGTCCTTTTGTTCTTTCAGACATGGTGAGTGATATATAGATTAATATATACAGAACTCTGATTCAACGCTGGTATAAAGATTTAACCACTTGGGTGCTATGGACGCGCTCAGCGCGTCCAGCCAAGTGGTTCTCCTGTGCTACGGACGCGCTCAGAGCGTCCGAGCACAGGAGGCAGCAATCCGCCAGATTCCGGCGGATTGCTGGGCCCCCCCCCCGGTGCGGGCTGACATCTTGGATGTCAGCCCGTCAATCCAGGAGCCCGGCGGCGACATTAGATGTCTTCACAGCGACGCGATGACATCTAATGCAGGCGCCCCCCCGCATGTGCGGAGGTGGCGCCTGAAAGGGAGGGGGGGAGGTCCTTTGAACCTCTCTCCCTCCCGATCGCCGGGTAGTAGCGAGTTAAAACAGACACCGCTTGGAAGGGCACAGCCTGCCCTTCCAAACGGTGGCTGTCATTAACCCCTGGGGAGCCGGATCACGAATCGGCGCTGAAAAGCACCGGTTCGTGATCCTTTCCCGGAGCTTGCCGACATCTTGGATGTCGGCCAAGCCTCCGAGAACTCCGCCTGAGGACTGGCGGCATCGTGCTATGCACGATGACGCCAGTCCTGGAGTTTACCCCTAGCTGCCACCAACGGTGGAGATAGGGGATTCCAATGAATCCCCTATCTCCCGATCCGTGGCAGCTAGGGGTTAATGTTTGGTACTGTTGGATAGGCCAGAGCATGCCGTTCCAACGATACCAACACCACTGTGGAAAGAGTTTTTTTAAAAATTAAAATTAAAAATATAAATAAACAAATATTAAAAACGAAAATTCTAAAAAAAAAAACCAAACAAGTTTTTTTTTTTTTTTTGTTTTGTTAATGCAGCAATATTGTTCCCATTTCAATTATAATGTGAACAATGATGCTGCACTAACGATTTTTGTATGCGGTTCGTTTGTTAAAAATCGCGTAATTTTCCCCAAAAAAAATGTAACGAGACAACATCTCTAATTTTTTTAACAAGCGCACCCCATACATAATATAACCGCAATTGCTCGCATGTTAAAATGTGAAAAAAAAAACACTTTACACGTTGTAAATTATTGAATTTTCATATTTTATTGAATTTTTTGTTATAATATACAGACAGGTCATGACGTATACATATAATAATGACATATTATGAATCTGCCGAGTCTGACAGAAAGAACGATATATAATATGTCTGGGTCATATACTAAAATAAGCCTTCAAAACGCATTTAAACATGATGAGCAAAACCGGTAAAAATGACCTCAGCACAGAGGTGTGAAACGCCTCAGCAGCGAAAGGGTTAAAGAACTCTGGTATAACTCAGTGAGACTAGGCTTGTGCACCGATTTTTTTTTCGGTTCGATTCGGTTCGATTTTTCGGATTTTTAAACTTTTGGATTCGGCTCGTTTCGACCGATTTCGGTTTCGATTCGATTCGGTTCGGCTCGTTTTTCGGGTACATTTTTTTTTCGGAATATCGACCATTTTTCGTATTTTCATCTCACTGTGCTCGGTTTTTGTATCGACTTTTCGTGATTTCGGAAATTTTCGTTTTTTCGGAATTGTACATTTTTCGGAATATCGACCATTGTTGGTATTTTTCGTGTCACTTTGCTCGTTTTTTGTATCGACTTTTCGTTTTTTCGGAAAATGTTCGTTTTCATTTCAGAAAATCTTCGTTTTTTCGGGAAATTTTCGTTTTTCGGAAAATATTCGTTTTTTCGGAACGTCTGTTCTCCTCGTTTGACACATTTCAAGTCTATTCGAAAAATCCGAAAATATTTCGTTTCGGCTCGGAAAACGTTTCGGATCTGACATTTTCGGATCAAAGAATTTTCGGAAATTCGGCCGCATCCGAAAACACAAATCGGGAACATTTGTGAAAATTCCAAAATTCCGAAACCCGAAACGCACATCCCTAAGTGAGACACACTGATAGCTGGCAGCCAGTGACAAGACACAGATCACCTCAATTCACAAATGTTTTAAAGAAATTAGTGAGCTCCAAAATACTGCGTGGTACTGGCTGTGTGACAAGAGACAGATCACCTCAATTCACAAATGTTTTAAAGAAATTAGTGAGCCCCAAAATAATGCGTGGTACTGGTTGTGTGACAAGACACAGATCACCTCAATTCACAAATGTTTTAAAGAAATTAGTGAGCCCCAAAATTCTGCGTGGTACTGGCTGTGTGACAAGACACAGATCACCTCAATTCACAAATGTTTTGTAGAAATTAGTGACCCCCAAAATACTGCGTGGTACTGGCTGTGTGAAGACACAGATCACCTCAATTCACAAATGTTTTGTAGAAATTAGTGACCCCCAAAATACTGCGTGGTACTGGCTGTGTGACAAGACACAGATCACCTCAGTTCCCAAATGTTTTGTAGAAATTAGTGACCCCACAATACTGCGTGGTACTGGCTGTGTGACAAGAGACAGATCACCTCAATTCACAAATGTTTTAAAGAAATTAGTGAGCCCCAAAATAATGCGTGGTACTGGTTGTGTGACAAGACACAGATCACCTCAATTCACAAATGTTTTAAAGAAATTAGTGAGCCCCAAAATAATGCGTGGTACTGGTTGTGTGAAAAGACACAGATCACCTCAACTCACAAATGTTTTAAAGAAATTAGTGAGCCCCAAAATAATGCGTGGTACTGGTTGTGTGTCAAGACACAGATCACCTCAATTCACAAATGTTTTAAAGAAATTAGTGAGCCCCAAAATAATGCGTGATACTGGTTGTGTGACAAGACACAGATCACCTCAATTCACAAATGTTTTAAAGAAATTAGTGAGCCCCAAAATAATGCGTGGTACTGGTTGTGTGACAAGACACAGATCACCTCAATTCACAAATGTTTTGTAGAAATTTGTGACCCCAACATACTTGCTGGCAGTGACAAGAGACAGATCACCTCAATTCCCAGATATTTTGTAAAAATTAGTGACCCCCTAAAATACTGCGTGGTACTGGCTGTGTGACATAGACAGATCGCCTCAATTCCAAAATATTTTGTAGAAATTTGTGACCCCCAAAATACTGCGTGGTACTGGCTGTGTGACAAGACACAGATCACCTCAATTCACAAATGTTTTGTAGAAATTAGTGACCCCCAAAATACTGCGTGGTACTGGCTGTGTGACAAGACACAGATCACCTCAATTCCCAAATGTTTTGTAGAAATTAGTGACCCCACAATACTGCGTGGTACTGGCTGTGTGACAAGAGACAGATCACCTCAATTCACAAATGTTTTAAAGAAATTAGTGAGCCCCAAAATAATGCGTGGTACTGGTTGTGTGACAAGAGACAGATCACCTCAATTCACAAATGTTTTAAAGAAATTAGTGAGCCCCAAAATAATGCGTGGTACTGGTTGTGTGACAAGACACAGATCACCTCAATTCACAAATATTTTAAAGAAATTAGTGAGCCCCAAAATAATGCGTGGTACTGGCTGTGTGACAAGACACAGATCACCTCAATTCACAAATGTTTTGTAGAAATTTGTGACCCCAAAATACTTGCTGGCAGTGACAAGACACAGATCTACTCAATTCCCAAATGTTTGGAGAAATTTTTGACCCCCAAAATACTGCGTGGTACTGGCTGTGTGACAAGACACAGATCACCTCAATTCACAAATGTTTTGTAGAAATTAGTGACCCCCAAAATACTGCGTGGTACTGGCTGTGTGACAAGACACAGATCACCTCAATTCACAAATTTTTTTGTAGAAATTAGTGACCCCAAAATACTGCGTGGTACTGGCTGTGTGACAAGACACAGATCACCTCAGTTCCCAAATGGTTTTGTAGAATTAGTGACCCCACAATACTGCGTGGTACTGGCTGTGTGACAAGAGACAGATCACCTCAATTCACAAATGTTTTAAAGAAATTAGTGAGCCCCAAAATAATGCGTGGTACTGGTTGTGTGACAAGACACAGATCACCTCAATTCACAAATGTTTTAAAGAAATTAGTGAGCCCCAAAATAATGCGTGGTACTGGTTGTGTGACAAGACACAGATCACCTCAACTCACAAATGTTTTAAAGAAATTAGTGAGCCCCAAAATAATGCGTGGAACTGGTTGTGTGTCAAGACACAGATCACCTCAATTCACAAATGTTTTAAAGAAATTAGTGAGCCCCAAAATAATGCGTGATACTGGTTGTGTGACAAGACACAGATCACCTCAATTCACAAATGTTTTAAAGAAATTAGTGAGCCCCAAAATAATGCGTGGTACTGGTTGTGTGAAAGAGACACAGATCACTCAATTCACAAATGTTTTGTAGAAATTTGTGACCCCAAAATACTTGCTGGCAGTGACAAGACACAGATCACCTCAATTCCCAAATGTTTTGTAGAAATTAGTGACCCCAAAATACTTGCTGGCAGTGACAAGAGACAGATCACCTCAATTCCAGATATTTTGTAAAAATTAGCGACCCCTAAAATACTGCGTGGTACTGGCTGTATGACATAGACAGATCGCCTCAATTCCAAAATATTTTGTAGAAATTTGTGACCCCAAAATACTGCGTGGTACTGGCTGTGTGACAAGACACAGATCACCTCAATTCACAAATGTTTTGTAGAAATTAGTGACCCCAAAATACTGCGTGGTACTGGCTGTGTGACAAGACACAGATCACCTCAGTTCCCAAATGTTTTGTAGAAATTAGTGACCCAATAACTGCGTGGTACTGGCTGTGTGACAAGACACAGATCACCTCAATTCCCAAATGTTTTGTAGAAATTGTGTACCCCCAAAATACTGCGTGGTACTGGCTGTGTGACAAGACACAGATCACCTCAATTCCCAAATGTTTTGTAGAAATTTGTGACCCCCCAAATACTTGCTGGCAGTGACATGACACAGATCACCTCAATTCCCAAATGTTTTGTAGAAATTAGTGACCCCAAAATACTTGCTGGCAGTGTCAAGAGACAGATCACCTCAATTCCCAGATATTTTGTAAAAAATAGTGACCCCCTAAAATACTGCATGGTACTGGCTGTGTGACAAGACACAGATCACCTCAATTCCCAAATATTTTGTAGAAATTTGTGACACCAAAAAAATACTTGCTGGCAGCGACAAGACACAGATCACCTCAATTCACAATTTTTTTGTAGAAATTTGTGGCCCCCAAAATAGTGCGTGGGACTAGCTGTGTGACAAGACACAGATCACCTCAATTCCCAAATATTTTGTAGAAATTTGTGACACCAAAAAAATACTTGCTGGCAGTGACAAGACACAGATCACCTCAATTCCCAAATGTTTTGTAGAAATTTGTGACCCCCAAAATACTTGCTGGCAGTGACAAGACACACATCACCTCAATTCCCAGATATTTGGTAGAAATGAGACCCCCCAGTAGCATGACAGACCGACAGTAAGAACACACATCAACTATCTCCTATGAAATCGCCTCTCAAATGCGTGCAGAAGCGCTGCGTGGAAACCTTATATAGTGTGCTGCGGGACTTAGCTCTGTGAGCCCATGATTGGGCAAAATTTGCCCAATCAGGACTCTGAGCCGTGATTGGCATAGTGTTGAACCTGTCTTGCACCAGACCTGTGGTCAGGTGCAAGGCTATAGCCAATTACGAGCTTCAGGCCAGTGGGAAAGTGCATTGTGGTCCATTGTGGTGCATTGTGGTCGAACATGCGGCGAACACCCGGAAATGTTCGGAGTTCGCGAACAGAACGAACAGGCTAAGTTCGGTCCGAACTCCGAACCGTCCGAACCGAACAGCTTATCCCTATTCACCACACCACCCATCTGACCAGAAACCGAAGAATCCTTAGCCCCCGCTACAGGCCTCGAGCTCCTACCTTCCACCCTTCTGGAAACACTCCCACCAGTCTCAGTCCCAACTGCGTCACCTCCAGCCACCATCCGCCAGACCAACCGTCCTTGGCCTCTCACTGCCTCCAACCTCAGCCTCTCAGATGCTGATCCACCCCTGGCTTCTCCACCCAGACTGAACTGCTCTGGAGGCCTAGATACCCTGACAGGCCGAGCTCCCACTTCCGACTCCGACAGCGACTCCAGCTCTCCACCTTCCGCCATACTTAAAGACAAATAAATGCAGAAAAGCCGAAAACACCACTCTCTGACGCAGCTCAAGATTTTTCCAGCTCTACCTCAGGAGAAAAAGGCGGGCAGAGCCTCCCTACACGTGCCTTAAGTACCCTCCTGGTATCTCCACCCACACCTCTCCCGCTCAAACCTCCACACGTACTGTAACAATTCTAGAAAAATCCTCCCTGCATCCTGGCATCAGAGGCAACTTAAGGGCCCTATGCCTTAGGTGCTTCAGGCCTGTCTATTTCTATTGAGGACTACCCCCACTGGTAGTTGAAGGAGCCCTTCCACCCAAAAGGGTCTTGCACACTCTTCCACCAAAAAATATACACCTAACTACAGTATTACTAGATGTAAATATTAGCAGACCAGGACAGTCACCAGCATAATGTCACGGAGCTGACATCTGGCTCTCCTCAGAGAGCCACAAGGAACTGACTATGCTCCAATTTTAAAGACCATTTTTCCTTTCTTTCGGTTTTGCGTTTAAATACTGTATGGACAATCTCTGTATGTTATTACTCATGTGATTTTATGAAGTGTGGTGTATTTAAAATGTATCCTCTATTGTGTGAGTGTAGATTCACACTATTGTGTGAGATGTAGAAAACTGTATGTATGTGATTTGCTCCAGTCTCCATTTTGTCCAGCTTACCATGGGTCCAAGGACAAAGGACCGCATGGCCCCAAGATGGAGGATACAGCAAGACAGTTGATTGGAGGCTTTTCCAAGACCTCATCTGCCTAATCCCTGGACAATGGGGGAGCCTGAAAGGGAACAGGAGGCTGGGAAAGGAGCCAATCAGTGCTGGTTGTGTGGGTGGGGGAGTTGGTAATCTGTGTGTGTGAAGTTGTATAAATGACCCTGTTGAAACCCCTTAATACAGCAGTTCACTTTTTTAAGGCATACAGCTCGTCTGGTGTTTTATTTCAAGGCAAATCACATTCACCACGGGAGACACTCAGCGGTCTTCCAAAACGCTACCTACCCCAGAAGAGTAACATCAAAGCGGCCCCTGAAATGCCAAAGCCATTCCCAGCACCCAGGACCAGCGGATCAGGCTGCTCGGGACGCCGAGTGCCGAGCCACTTGGTAGTTGGGCTTATCCACTGCAGGGGCATCTGGAGAGCAGGACAGCCGACGGACGACCATTCTGTCACAAGCATGATATATTTCAAGGTGAAATTCCTAGAAGACTGAGCCTCAAATTATTGTTTTGGTGATAACATTTTTTGGAGCGCGGCATAGAGGAACAGGACATAGTATCAAGGCCTGGAAGAAATGATGGATCTCCAGTGGATAAGAAGTGCCAAACGGTTTATTCATGGAACAGCAACCTTCAAAAAATCAGTGATGTTTCGACCCTGAGGTCTTAATCATACATCATTTTTTGAAGGTTGCTGTTCCATGAATAAACCGTTTGGCACTTCTTATCCACTGGAGATCCATCATTTCTTCCATTTCTACTTATCCAGGGGGCTGGTGGCATCCCCATCTGATTGGAATCTCGTGGAGACGGTTGGTTTATCAGGTTTCCCACCGTGGCGTTGTTCGTGGCGCTTCTATGTTGCATCATAGTATCAAGGCCGTCTTTAACGCTGGGCAAAAGGGGCCACTGCCCCGGTCCCAGTAATTGGTAGGGGGCCTGAGGCAGCTGCTCCCAGCTTGCAAAAATCATGGCCCCGCATGCTGTCTCCCCTTTGTAAGGACATGTGACTGCAGAGAGGAAGTGAGGCCTTGCGATGCAGTTGGCTCCTCCCCTCTTCAATATGCAGTTCACCTTCTCTCGCCGGGTCCCTCCCAGCTGGGTATGTGATGTGAAACACTCTGCTGTGCTGGGTATGTGATGTGAAACACTCTGCTGTGCTGGGTAGGGATGAGCTGTTCGGTTCAGAGTTCGATTCGAACATCACCTGATCGCATGTTCGCAAACTACGAACATTTCCGCATGTTCGCCGCATTTTCACCTACAATGGACCACAATGGACTTTTCCACTGGCCTGAAGCTTGTAACTGGCTACAGCCTTGCAGCTGACCACAGGGCAGGTGCAAGACAGTAGACATGTGCATTCGTTTTAGTACTAAAACGATTTAGTCTGAATTTTGGGATAATTTAGTTTTAGTATGACTCAAGAGATACGAAACTACTCAGTACAAAAAACGAAAGAAACTAAAATAAATGCACTACATTTTAGTTTCAGTCCTTTTTGTGATATTACATTGATGAGTGAAGGAGACCAGCAATGAAGAGCGCAAACATCGCAAGCTACAGAAAAGGTTTGTATACGTAATCCTTCCTGACCCTTCCCTGAAAATCTGAAAGTGATAGAGCTCCAGAATACTCACTTGCAGCACAGACAGCCAGCACAGGAGAGGAAACTTTACTTAACTCTTGCATGTCTATGAGGCAGACAAGATGATAAAAGCAGCTCGAGAAGGAAAACACAAAATAAATCACACTGAAAGCTAATGACAGAGGAGGGCTGGATACTAAAACCCCTTTATAACAAGCAGCGCTGGGAGAAGAGAGGACTTTTTAAAACGTGTGTTATCTCCCCTCCCGCTCTGCATAATAGGGGCTTGGGTCTGATACATTTTATATTATCCAGGAGCACTATCCCCCTTTCCTCGTCTATAATACACGTTTTATATAAAGTCCCTCTCCTCTCCCAGTGCTGCTTGTTATAATTTTTTTTACGTCTGATACATTTAGTATCCAGTTCTCACAGTTACTCTGTCCTTATGAGCCTTCAGTGTGATTTATTTGAATGTTTTCACTGGATTTAAAGAGCTTTACTTTATTATAAAAATAAATTTGCACCAGTCATCTCTGAGCTTTCAGACTGATTTACGTTAATATTTTCCCTCTCCCCTGCTTTTATATTTATAGTAAGTAAAAGTTCTCACTCCTGGATAAGCATTGTATTCCAATGTTCTGCACCCTCCACATGCCAATGCAGTAGGATGTTCTATACAGAGAGGGGCATTAATTAATGCAGGAGGATGTTCTATACATTATACAGAGAGGAGCCTTTTTTTAGCCCCTAAAATCCAGTGGCTGTGAGCACTGAGATCGGCAGCTTTTATATTATCTCTCAGTACAATGTATCAGGCCTCAGCTGTTACAGTAACTGACTGTAATAGCGCTCAGAGTTTCAGTAAAACAAGGAAATAATATTGTTCTAACCTCTTATATATAAAATATTATTTACTAGTTTTACGGAAACTCTGAGCGCTGTGATGAGCAGTAGTCGGTTACTGTAAACAGCTTTGCCTGACACATTGTGCTGAGAGTGAGAGATACTGTAACGAGCAGCAATCTTAGCCCTCTGAGGAGCCACTACAATAGTAATATTAATCCACTATTTTTCAGATGAATGAACATAGTTTTCATACTAACAGAACTGAAAACGAATTTCTTTAGCAACTAAATAAATTGCATTTTAGGACTAATCCATTAGTTCAAAACGAAATTTTGTGCTGTGCACATGTCTACAAGACAGGTTCAAGACTATGCCAATCACGGCTCAGAGTCCTGATTGGGCAAATTTTGCCCAATCATGGGCTCACAGAGCCAAGTCCCGCAGCACACAGCGCTTCAGAACGCGTTTGAGAGGTGATTGTTGTTGTGTTAGTGTGTGTTCTCACTGCCAGTCTGCCACCAGCCACTGGGGGGGGGTCTCATTTCTACAAAAATATCTGGGAATTGTTATAATCCGTGTGTTCTCACTGGCTGCCACCCAGTATTTTGGGGGGTCAGTAATTTCTACAAAATATTTGGGAATTGAGATAATCTGGGTCTTGTCACTGCCACCAGCAACTATTTTGGGGGTCAGTAATTTCTACAAAATATATGGGAATTGAGGTAATCTGGGTCTTGTCACTGCCACTAGCAACTATTTTGGGTGTCAGTAATTTCTACAAAATATTTGGGAATTAGGTAATCTGTGTCTGTCACTGCCACCAGCAACTATTTTTGGGGTCAATAATTTCTACAAAATATTTGGGAATTGTTATAATCCGTGTGTTCTCACTGGCTGCCACCCAATATTTTGGGGGTCAGTAATTTCTACAAAATATTTGGGAAATGAGGTAATCTGTGGCTTGTCACTGCCACCAGCAACTATTTGGGGTCAGTAAATTCTACAAAATATTTGGGAATTGAGGTAATCTGTGTCTTGTCACTGCCACCCATCAGGGGTCTCACTGATTTATAGGAGGTTTCTGGAATTGTAATCTGTGTCTTGTCACTGGCTGCCAGCTATCAGGGTGTCTCACTGAGTTATACCAAAGTTCTGGAAATCTTTATAATAGAGTTGAATCAGAGTTCTGTATATATTTAATTAATATATCACTCACCATGTCTGAAAGAACAAAAAGGACAGGCAGACGCTCCCAGACACAGATAAGAGGGCAAGCAGCCCCTGTGTCGGGAGGCTGTGCCTCTGGTCGTCTTAAGCAGCCGCAACATACAGAAGATTTGGTGGATTGGCTAACCAGGCCATCCTCATCTTCCGAGTCCTCTGCCAGCCAGGCTTGTAGTGATTTACAGTCCACCTCAGCTGCCAAAGCATCTAATGCAGCCTCCATGTCCACAGCTACTCCTGCCGTAGCCTCACTATCACACACGGAGGTGTCAGCTGAATTGTTTGACTACAATGACAGTGACATGCTGCTTGAGGATGTGCAGCAAGTATAGTGCTCTGATTCAATCTCTGAGGTTGAGGAAGGGAGTATAATCAACCTAGAGGAAGGGGGGTGCCAGTGATGACACACAAATAACTTTCACTCATGTTGCCCCAGCAGCTGCAGCATACTGCCAAGTTGGCTCCAGTGACATGGAGATAGGGGGTGATGATAACAATGATGATGAGGTCACTGACTCCACCTGGGTGCCTGATCGAACAGAGGAGTCAAGTGAGGAGGAGGCACAACAAACACGAGGCACAACGTCCTCTATGACCAACCATAGCACTAGCCAGTCCAAGGCATCAGATGTCAGAGCTGATCAGGTGCAGAGAGCTGTTGTCTCAAAGCACACATCCAGGAACTCTGCTGTCTGGGAGTTCTTTAAGAAATGTGTAGCAGACCCCACCGTTGCTATTTGTAATCTATGTCAGATGAGGCTTAAGCGTGGGAAAGATACCGGACACTTGGGTACCACGTGCTTGAGGCGACATATGAACAACTGCCACACATCCCGTGGGCACAAAACTTTGCGTAGGTCCTCCTCCTCCTCATCTGTCGCTACCCCCACTGTATGTCCTGCCATGTCATTGCCTACAACCTCCACTGACAGAGATGATGCTACAGTAATGGATGTACCAGGTCCTTCCTCACAATGTGACAGCATCCCATCAGCTGAAGATTTACGAAGTCAGATTACGTTGCCCCAGCTGCTGCAGCGTAAGAAAAAATATAGTCCCAACCATCCCCAAGCACAGCGTCTAAATGCCAGCTTAGCAAAATTACTCGCATTACAGCTGCTGCCTTTCCAGCAGGTGGACTCTGCTCCCTTCCGTGAATTTGCTGAATGTGCTGTACCACAGTGGCATGTTCAAAAATGCCATTACTTTTCACGGAAGGCCATTCCAGCACTATACCAGCACGTGGAAGACAATATTATTGAGTCATTGGGAAAGGCAGTCAGCAGGAAGGTGCATGTGACTTTAGACACGTGGTCCAGCAAGCATGGACAGCGTCGTTACATTTCCTTCACGGCACACTGGGTAACTCTGATTGCATCTGGGAGGGATCCAAGACGGGTCTCTGCGGTAGAGGTTGTTCATCCACCACGCCTCCAGAAAGCTGCTTGTATTAGGTCTGTCTGCTCCACCACCACATCTCCTCTTCCTCCTCCTCCTTCTCCTTCTGTGTCTCTGGCGAAGTGGCAGTTAAACTGACGCTTGACATTGGCTATGCAATGGCTCAAGCAAAAAAGATGCCATACTGTGCTTGAGCTGGTTTATTTAGGGGACAGGAGCCATATCGGGCCAGAAATTCTGTCCGCTCTGCATGGGCAGGTGCAGAGATGGTTAACACCACACCAGCTTGAGCTGGAAATGGTCGTCTGTGATAATGGCAGCAACCTTCTCTCCACCCTACGCCTGGGTAAGTTGACGCATGTACCATGCCTAGCACACATTCTAAATCTGGTGGTACAGCGTTTCCTAACCAGGTACCCAGGGCTGGCAGAGCTTCTCAGCCAGGCCAGAAAAGTTTGCAGCCACTTCAGACGGTCATTCCCAGCAAGTGTCGCCTGCCTGCAAATTCAAAGAGAATTCCACCTTCCCACAAACCGTCTGATCTGTGACATGCCCACCAGGTGGAACTCGACATTAGCAATGCTGCAGCATCTGCACAAGCAGCAGAGGGCCATCAATGAGTACTTGTGTGAGTATGACACAATTACAGTTTCAGGTCAACTTGGTTTCCCCCCCCGCAGTGGCTGATGATCAAGGATGCATGCACTGTACTGTCGCCATTTGAGGAGACAATGAGGATGGTGAGCAGGGACAGTGCATGCATCAGTGACACAATTCCTTTAGTGTTCCTGCTGGAGCACACTCTGCAGGGAATTATAGATGTGGCTCTAGAGGGAGGAAGAGGAGGCCTTCCCTAGCTCTGAAGGCCCCAGTCTTTCCGCAGACAGCATTCCAGTGGGTCCTCCTCATAAGTAGTGGGGACATTGAAGGTGGGGATTCCTCAAGGGAGGGTTTTGTGTCCCCAGAAACACAAGGACTAGTACGTGGCTGGGAGGAGGAAGTGCACGATGGGGTCATCCTCCTCATTGACCAGGAAGACTCGGAAGCTAATGCCACCTACAACCTATGCTGCATGGGCTCCCTTATCCTGCAAAGCCTGCTAAAGGACCCCAGGATTCGTGCTATCAAGGAGAGGGATCATTACTGGTTTGCAACCCTTCTTGATCCACGATACAAGGGTAAAGTTGCAGAGCTCATCCTGCCCGCACAGAGGGAGCACAGGATGAAAAAACTTGAGGACGCTCTAAAGCGACACTTGTGTAACATCTTTCCAGGCACTGGTAGGTTACCAAGTGATGAGACAGGTTCTACTGAGGCTGCGGATGATCAGAGGAATACTGGTGAAGGACGGGGACGCTTGACTTATGCCTTTTTAAGTTTTTTTAGTCCACGACGCCCAGGGACGTCAAATGTAGGCACCCATTGCCAGCGTCTTCACCGTATGGTGCAGCACTACCTAGGGGCAAGGGCAGACCT
This sequence comes from Leptobrachium leishanense, assembly GCA_009667805.1. NCBI lineage: Eukaryota > Metazoa > Chordata > Amphibia > Anura > Megophryidae > Leptobrachium > Leptobrachium leishanense. The sequence continues at coordinate 27,039 of RXON01003037.1, forward strand.
GGATACCTTTCCAGCAGATGATCCACTGGCTTACTGGGTGTTGAGATTGGATCACTGGCCAGAACTTAGCCAATATGCTATGCAGCTACTAGGTAGCCCTTCATCTAGCGTGCTTTCTGAAAGGACGTTCAGTGCCGCTGGAGGTTTTGTCACAGACAAAAGAGTGCGTCTGTCCACCGACTCTGTAGACCGGCTGACATTTATAAAAATGAATCAGTCCTATATCAGCAGCTATCAATCCCCTGATGCTGACGTAACGGAATAGATCGGAAATGTCTTCTGCATTCACAAAACCTCCAGCACTGAACTCTTTCACAATACCACAAAAGGGTTATGGTGCGAAGGCACTTGCTGCCACCAAAGGCACAATATTTGGCTGCACTGACGCCTTTACCAGATTCATATCTTTTTAATATAGGACCGTATGGTCCTCCCCTGCACTCTTCCACAATACCACAGAGGGGTTACGGTGTGACGGCACTGTTGCCGACGCTAAAGACACACTTTTAAAGCACCTATTGTTACTTTCATCCAAAGCCTGCATACGTTTCACCATAATTTAGCCAAAAAAAATCACTAAACTTGTTCTGCGTGTCTTTTCATACAGGCTGCCGCCCCAAGCAGTTGTTTATGAATAGATTAAAGGAAAAGCATTTACCGTCATGTGAAACACTCTGCTGTGCTGGGTATGTGATGTGGAAAACAGTTTGGCTCTCTGAATAACCCTGTATATGTGGGAGCTAGGCGTAACTAAGGGACTGGTCAGTAATGAGAGCTGTAACTATTATTTTATCATTATGGAATGACTCCATGTTCTATACCAGGATATTATTTTGGTTTCCTCTTTTTCCCCCGTCTGTTCACCATAAGAGCTTGTGGGCACTTTTCCTTGTCCTGTGCTAAAACAGGGACATTAAGGTGGATAATGTGTGCCTGCATGTTTTCCCTTTAGTATCCCTGTTTTAGCTCCATATTACGGGTCAGGTGTTACTTTAGAAGCCTGCTTCATAATGCAGCGCTATGTGCCACTTTGAGTACCACCTCCTGCAGTCCATAGGACTCCATGGAGGCTTGTGCTGCCTGCCACATGACCTGGAGGATCTCGCCTCTCGTGAAATCTTGCAGGTCCGCAAATTGATTCACAGATGGAGACTGGAGACTTTTTGTTCCCAGTCTCACACTGCTCCTGGCGGCCAGAAGTGGCAGATCGGCACACCGTTCTCGTCGCGGGTTGAGAGGAGAGTATCAGATTTTTTTGGGGGGTTTGGGGGGTGAAAATGATTCTGCAGAAGTGGTATCAGTTAGCACCAGCTTCTAGCCTGTGGTTAAGTTCTTCGTTGTCACATCAGTGCTTTAATTAGCATTAGGACTACAAAGTATAGGGAGCGCAAAGTACAGCAAGCTCGTGCAAGCTAACGCAATCACTGATGCTGTAATGGGTTTAGCGTTAGTGATGTAATATGGGGGGCATGTGCAAAAGTCACTTATCCTGATGTTAACGCTTACTCACCTGAACACCACAGCTGATGTTCTCTATGGAATAGGGCAGCCCATGCTCTACTCTCTCATCATATCTCCATGTCACCTGTGCAGGAGCCATGTATATAAGATACAAGTTCTCACTAGCAATACACAGGGCCATGCAACCTGCATGACTAATTATTAATTATCTAGACCTTGATGGCCCCCACAATGTTAAAACAACTGTTAATTAATGTTTGTACACATACCGCACAGTACTGTGAGTTTTATTTCTGCGGAGCTCTGTGAAGCGCTCATACAAACTGCACATTACTGTGGGTTTTATTGCTATGAAGCCTGCATAGTATAAAGGGGTGGTAACATGCTGGAGCATTGAGCATTCACAGAATGGTATTAAAAGAGATTCTTACCCGATGTCTTTGAACTCTCATCCATATATTTGGAGGTAGCCTGTGGCTGCCTCGCAAAGAATCGAGAAGTAAATCAGGCATTTAACATTGCATAATGTCACAACTCTCACATGGTTATTGCAAGTTACAGACGAGTGGCATGACTGCCGCGAAGCTTGTTAGCTTGCATCGTCTCTTAAGACTCGGTTGAATCAATTCTCTAACGCAGTGGTAAATCGATGGGCTACAAAAGGTCCTCGGATGTGCTGCAGGAGTTTGCTGTGCAATGACAATACAAGGATCAGAAAGCCTTTATATGGCCAATGGGACGCAGAAAGGACCAAGGGCTCTATTAAATTCTTCGCGCAAACGTTAACGCGTGTGCAAAAACGCATTAATGCAAGGGGCAAAACCTTTTGCGCAGAATGTCGTATTACAATGTCTGTGCAAACAATGCGCAGTAGCGTCTACCTCTGGTGAACCTGCGCGAACCCTGCGCGAGCGTACTGTCCGTTGCGCGTCCTATACTTGACATTGTGAGCGCAAATGCGTTTTTGCGCTAGTACACGGATGGTATTCAATCGATGCGCAAATTTTAACGGACAACGTTTGCGCGCATATTTTTACGTCTTTTAAAGGCTGGTGTTAATGGCAAATCTGAACGTAATGGCTGAAACCAAATACACCAGTCCAAAAAAAAAATACAGCAAAGTATAGTTACACATTCTACGCATACCCAAACAATAAAATGGAGACGTTGTGCGTGTTTTTATGCGTGTTTTTATTATTGCTGCAGCATATATACTCAGATTTTGACAGGTGGAAAAACTGAACGGGAGACAATTGTGGTTCTTATTTCAGATTGGCTGAATCGCGTGAAAAAACAGTTCGCCCACCGATTTATGCGCGCAGTGTTAATTTGCGCGCGCGTCTTTTTTCGCGTGTTATTTTTTGACGAATGAAAAAATGCGCTCGGATTGTAATACCAGCTTTAATTTACACGCAGTAACGTTTAACGCTTTGCGCACAAATTAACGCACTGTGCAAGCATTTTTGCGCAAAGAATTTAACCACTTGGCTGCTATGGACGCGCTCAGCACGTCCAGCCAAGTGGTTCTCCTGTGCTATGGACGAGCTGAGCGCGTCCATGCACAGGAGGCAGCAATCCGCCGGATTCCGGCGGATTGCTGCGCCCCCCCCCCGGTGCGGGCTGACATCTTGGATGTCAGCCCAGCACTCGTGACCCCGGTGGAGCAATTAGATGTCATCGCGGCAGTGCGATGACATCTAATTCAGGCGCCCCCCCACATGTGCGGAGGAGGCGCCTGAAAGGGAGGGGGGAGGTCCTTCGGACCTCTCTCCCTCCTGATCACCGGGGAGCAGGGGGTAAATCCACAGCCTGCACAGCCTGCCCTTCCAAACGGTGGCTGTCATTAACCCCTGGGGAGCCGGATCACGAATTGGCACTGAAAAGCGCCGGTTCGTGATCCTTTCCCGGAGCTGGCCGACATCTTGGATGTCAGCCAAACCTCCGGGAACTCCCCCCAAGGACTGGCGTCATCATGTGTAGCAACGTAAATCAGCTAGAACGGACGCACAGAGTGTGCTGCGTCCGCAACGTCCGCATAGCTTTGTGTGTGAGTGATGGAACATAGTCAGACGGACTGCATTTTTGACGTCCAGCATTTTTGACGGACAAAATGTTTTTCATATGAATTTTTTTTCCCCTTCTACATCAGTCAAAAAAAAGTCAGTCACAAAAACGAACTGTGTGGCCACTACCTTGTCGTCAGTCAGAATGTACGTCCATTGTGCACGGATGCACAGTACGCACACAATGCGTTCGACTGACCCTAGCCTAACACAAACAATAAAATATTTTCTTAGACAAAGAGAAAAACAATGCACATGTAAGATATCAGCACCATAAAATAAACATAAGAACATTTTATTTCTTGATGGTAGTTTAAGAAACTAATGAGAGGCCACTATCCCATTTTTATATTAAATATACTATATTGTAACCAACTCATATTAGGCATGTTCGAAAAATAGAAAGTATTTAAGTCAGGTTAAGCTCCTGGGACACGACGGGATGATGTGGAGGAACCAAAGGACTGGAAAAATATGTCATGCTGCAATGAATTCAAGTGTGGTAAAAAGTGATTATCTGCAGCACAGTATAGAATCATAAGATAATAATATCAGAGATGCCACAAACTGTAGAGTGGTAAAGCTACATGGTAAGCAGTCTTGAGCGTGACAGGAAGCTGATTCATTTGCACACAGACCAATGGCATGAGAAAATAAATTATGCTAAATGACATATGACAAGTTAAACATTTGAGCATTTGAACAGACTTCGTGCCATGTAGGACTCCATAGGACTCCATTGAAGCAGACGCCGGCAGTCACATGACCAGCCGGATCTCACCTCACGAGATCCAGCTGGTCAGCGTAGTGATATGCAGGGAGAGACTGGGGGACTTTTTCGGAGCCGGACGTTAATCTGCGTTAGGACTTTGTAATCCTTATGCTGATTAACACTTTGCGCTCCCTATACTTAACACGGGGAGCTCAAAGTACAGTAACCTCGCGTATGATTTGCGCAGGTTCACACACGGTAGACAATTGCACGCGGTTGTTGCGCTTAGTATGAGATACGGAATTTGGCGCAAATGGTTTTACCCCACTTGTTAATGATTACTTCTGCCGGTGCAAACGTTTGCATCAAGAACGTAATGTGGCCCTTTGTAAGCCAAAACTCTGAAGCTCTAATGATTTAAATGGTGCATTCAGTAGCATCTATACTATAAAAGAGTAAGGGCTGGCGTGTCCGTCGCCAA